>CAUYSK010013177.1:0-70615 GCA_963575035.1 Avahi laniger
GCTATTGTGAATGGAGACAGGTAGTCTAGAGTGGTTTAAACAAAAGCTTTGCTTTTAGCCATTGGGGAAGCTGTCGTTTCTGGGAAGATGTTTGTTCCGGAGGGCACTCCATCATCAGCTCTCAGTCTATAGTTTTTAACAAATTCACTTGTGCTTTACAAAGCGAATCCAATTCTTTAGGTCTGAGAAATGCGGCGCCTCGTGGGATACAGCCGCTACTGCCTTTCAGAGACGCCCTTCCGAGTGTAATAGCATTCGAAAGGCAAACCAACGCGTTCACATATTCTTTCAGGGCAAAGCTCTGTAAAGCTCTTAAGACAAATCCTGTCCCCAAAACACGTTTAATACTAATTCATAGAGCAACAACTTTGCAAATTTCTGTTTGGCAGATTGACTTGCTATTTAAAGAAATACATTCTTGAACATCTTTAATCTCTCTTGACTGAGTGGGGAAGAAGAAAGACAAAGAGTATTGTCATCAATTTAATTTGAAGATAAAGAATTTTTTCATGAATATTAGTTTTCTCAAAATCAAACAACATAGCAAAACGTCATTGGGCACTGTGCCACTGTCTTCAGTTTGCTGTTTTAAACACACAAAAAAACACCCCTTAAGGTCAGCCCTCTGGTAGCAGTACAGGCTGGTGTCCTCTAAGCTCGCAGCTCACGACTCCAATAACATGGACTTCGGTGCTCAGGAAATCTTTGTAATGACCCAACCCCACTCAACCCTGAGTCTCACTTTGCAGTTGAGGCTCCTTGAGGACAGACAGGATAATAAGCCTACCCAAGGCGACCAACGGTGTATTGGTGGCAGGGCTGCAACCTGAGTCTAGACGTTGACCCCTGACATTCACTCGCTTTTCTTTCTGTGCACAAGCGACCCGTTAGCAGCTCTCCATTGCCTCTGGTGAAGGTCGGTTCTACAGCAGGGTGTACAAGACCCTCATGATCTGTCACTTGCCGACATGTCCAGTCTTACTCCCTGCTGTGTACATTCCGTATCTTCTACAAGTGTGCCTGGCTACGACCACCTCCTCACGCCCAAATGTGTCATTCTTAGAAGCATTTATTTATTTTTCAAGCCCAGATGTCACCTCTACCAGGAAGCCCTCTCTACCTTCTCCCCTTCTTCCACTAAGCTTTCTTTCTTGCCTGGTACATTTGTTCACTTCATTGATTTGTTCAGCAAATACCCTACCGGGCACTAAGCTAAGCACAAGTCATGCAGCAGTGAACACCGCTGACGTGTTCCCCGCCCTCCCGGACCTCTCAGGCTAGTGGGACAGACAGATATTAAAGACAGTGAACACAGGGATAAATGTATAATTACAACTGGGATGATTTTCATGAAGGAAATAACAACTGTGCCTGGCACCTGAAGAGCCTGGTGGAGGAACAGATGAGCTCACTGCACTGCGGTATTTCAGTTCGCACATCCGTCTTCTGGGGAAGGTGGACACTCCTTGACCCACCCCCCATCTCTGTGTCCCCAGCATTAGGGGGTGCCATGGGGATCCTGCCCACTGCAAGGGCACGGTGGTTGAGGAGGAGACAGGGAGGTTGATGTTTGTTCATACCTGACACTCAACTCAACGATGAAGGTGCCTCCCAACCTGGTGGCTGCTTGGCTTTTGGGGCTCTGTTGAGTTAGGGACACCCACCTTTGCTCAGAGAGGCAGAAGGCATGATATTGGGGATGTGATACTGGGGATGCCTGTCTCAGATTCCCAGTGAAGGCTGTTCTCTAATAACCATGAGGAGAGGCAGGGGCACTTGGATAAAGCACTATCCAGGGACATGGATAATGGCCTGATCAGAGTTCTGTTTATACCTGCACTCTTAAATTCTTAGGATGAATTATAGTAATAGAGTGCATTACATTCTCTGCAGAAGTATCTTAGGGAAGACACATGAATGCTTTTGTAAAAATATTTCAGCTTTTGAAGAGTAAAAAGAAGTAACCAACTATCTCTAAAATATAAAAATGCACCTATAAAAAAAGAACGTCAATGTACTACTTAATAATAGGCTCAGAGTTAATGAGGAATGCATGACAAGACACTGATATTAATACTTTGGGGTTTATTTTCAATGTCAGAAAGAAGTACTTGCTCTTGACATTACAGGATTCTTGTGAAGAGGTTTTTTTTTAAATTATGTACTTTAAGTCCTCAAATTGAAGTGTGCTTTGTAAATGCAAAGTATAATCTAAATTGCAAAGATTGCTTGCAGCTTTAAAATAAAAGGAACTTGCTCCTTTTTTTTTTTTTAACTTTTTTTGGTCAATTTTGGTCAATCATAGAATCGTAACATCCTCATGCATCCACTTGAGTTGAAGGCTTGTTGTGTTACCTTTCTATTCCTTCCTTCTTTTAATTCTAAAGGCTGTGTTTCCTTTAGGTAAAAAGTGAGATCACTATTTGCAGAGCAATTATTATTTAAGAGAAACTGTGTGAATCATATGGAATTGCTCTCAGAAATTTTATTACTCTATATGCTATAGTTAGTAAAATAAAGTTTTTAATAAAATCCAGGTGACAAATACCCCAAGATATTTAAAATCTTTTACTTTGTATATTTAAAGTATTTGTAGCTTCTATTAGGGAGTTTTTTGTATATTCACAAAATTCTGTTATTTACTTTTCTAATTATTAAAAGTAGTAGACTATTTAAAATGTTATCTAGCACCTCTTGTACTTTCCTGGACTAAACTTAGGCCCATCATCCAAAGTGAGGCACCACAAGAGCAGAAAAACGGGATCCATTTGTACTCGCCATCAAATTGGTACTAACTGATCAACATCAACACTAGGGTGATCACATGGCAGAAATACTCTCCAGGGATTAGGGGGATGGGGGGGCAAATCTACAACTAAAGGACACGGGGAGCACTAAAGGGAGGGAAGGGCACGCCTTTAACCTGCATTTGGGTGAGGCAAAGACATCAAGTGTAACTAGAATGTTTGTACCCTCACAATACCTTGGAATAATAAAAAAAATAAAAAATAAATAAATAAATAAATAAATCTTTGCTATAGGATCGACAAACTTAGTGAAGGAGTGAGGCTTATGATGGATGGAGTTTCGCAGCAGGCGCAAGCCCACCTCTGAAGAAATCCAAGGCACCCCTGCACTGCCTTGAGAAGTGTTTGGTGTAATTGGGAAGTCTCGATAAGTCCATGTAGCAGATAAACAATTTTGATTGCACACACTCAGAAATGCAAACCTGTCATCTTTCTCTCTTTTAATTAGACTTAATAGGGCATCCATCCAAATGAGCTGTCATTCCATCAGTGCCCACAGCTGGTGGCCTTTTCCAAGGGGCCCATAGCCCCGCCAGGATTCTTCCCACTGTGGCATCCTCTCCATCATGCTCCAAGGCTATTCAGGGCCACAGCCCTCTAGGGGCACCAGGAAGATCCAGCTTAAATCACTGCTCAGCTCAAGAGATTTCTGGCGCTGCCTTGGGGCCTCTGTCCTGACACCCCACCTAGTGGCAAGGGACACATCTGCAAGACTGCTGTCTCCTGGAATTCCAGCTGGGTACTAGTACTCTACTCCCAAACAAAAGTTTTCTGGGAGGAGGGAGCTATAAGGAGGAGTTTCGTAAGAAGAAAAACACAGATTAGGGGATAAGATCAGGAGGACGATATTTACTGAAAGATGGGGAGACAATGGCAGAGGCATGAGTGCATATACAGAAATTAACTCTATTTCAAGGGTAACACACATAGGCACTTATTAAGGCAGAGCATCCAAGTTATGGAAAAACGAAAAACAGGCTAATTAAAGGTCAGTGATTGTTGGTGGCTGAGAGGAGTGGATTGGGACGCCCGCTGTGTGCCCACCAGGCATCAGGCTCCACACTAGGCACCCAACATCTGTTAGTTCCCTTTGACCTCCCAGCACCCCTGCTTTCTAGATGAGCAAACTGAGACTCAAAAGGGTTAAGTTCTCTCCCCCAAGGCCAAAGCTGCTGAGTAGAAGAGTTAGGATTTGAACCAGGTGTGACTGAGTCTAAAGGCCAAGCAACTTCCCTGTGCAAGATAATGGCATGGGGAAGACGGCACTGCAGATTGTCCTGGGAAAAGACGAGACAGACCTCAGCTAGGAGGACATTGCAGCAATTCAAATTTGGGTTGAGGTGGTGGCTTCAGAAATGAAAAAAGAAGGAGTGGATCAGAGTGAATACTGTAGGGAAAGTCTTGGTGATGTAGTAGGTATCCAGAACAAAGAGGAGAAATGAAATGAAACTGACATCAGAAAGCTAAAAGCAAACATATGGCAGTAACATTCATCAGGTGTCAGGCAGGTGGGGGGGGAGGGATGGGTATATTCATACCTAATGGGTGCGGTGCACAATATCTGGGGGTTGGGCACGCTTGTAGCTCTGACTTGGATGGGTGCAAGGCAATATATGTAACTAAAACATTTGTACCTCCATAATATTCTGAAATTTAAAAAATAAAAAATAAAAATAAGTAAATAAACTTTTAAAAAGTGGAGGCTTGGAAGACAAGAAGACTGGGAGTCAAGGGGAAAAAGCTAGAGATGAGGGTGACTTTAGCTCCAGATACATCAAGTGCTTGAAGGTGATGTTCTTGGAAATGGGCCTAGAGCCCCTGTAAGAGTTTGGGGGGCTGCTGACAGAGATGTGGGTCATCAAATGTGTCTGATATGTTCCAGCATAGCACACTAGGATGGCATCACTGCTTCAGAACTGCTGTCAATGCAGACTGACTACTTTTGCTACAGTTGAAGATGCAGGCTATTCCAGCGACTCCCAGCATGTAGGATGGTGAACTGAGACACGGAGTGGAGGACACAGCACAATGGTGATGGAGGGGCTCAAAAGGGGGCTTTTCCTGCACTGTGAGTGAGCACCATTCTGCAGCAAGTAGTTCTAGTCAAACTGAAGGGTGACTAAGTACATAGTGGGCTGGCTGCTGGCCGTTTCCTATAGAGCAATGACTAAGTTTCAGTTGTCTCTAAACTGTTGTTTTGAGTGTTTTGCTTCCTTTGAGTGTACTGCCAAAATTCTAGTATTTGAAAGTGTGACAAAAACATCAAATAAAGTTGAGCAGCCCTGGCACACAGTTGTAGTTGAAAGCAAGAGCTCCCTCAAGAGGAGAGTTTGGGACTGAGTTTTGAGATTAGCCAAAGGGGAGTCAGGGATCCTGGCACTTGAAGTTGTGTTTGGGAAGGTCGTACTCTTAGAAGCCAGATTTAACGTGAGGGGGATTTCTCCCAGCGAATGGTGGAGATTCCCTTAGCCCTTTCACGTGGCCATGTGGTCCCTGACAGACCTGGGTCCAACCTCATAGTCTAACTATTTAACACTAGGCTTCCCAAAGAGGTCGTTAGCCAAGAAAACGGTAACACATGTGTTCCTTTTTGTCTTTCTGGTCATCCTAGAACTTAAAAAATCAAAACAGCTCAAAACAAAGAATGTAAAATCTGGCAGAGGGTGAAAGGCCCTCCAGCGGACCCTAGGGAAGCCAGTGTGCATTTCAGCCCTTCAGTGCTTGCCAACCTGCTCTGTCCGGCAGCTCTTCTGCGTCTTACAGTGAGAGCAACAGAATTGCCTTCTCTCTTTAAGCGGCTTCCTTCCAGTGTACTCATAGCAAGCCCGAGCGTGTCCACCAATGCATGCAGCTATTCACAGCGGTTCTAACACTTTGCAGCAAAGAAAAGGCTAATGCACTAGACGGTCCTTTCAAGGAAACACAAACTGACCTCTGCTCCCTCACCATCCCTGCTACTGCTCCTAGATCTCTCTGGTCCAGCCCCACATAAACTAACTTCTGCTTGAGGCCGGGAAGTGGAAGTAGCAGAGTGTGGGACGTATCTAGCAGAAACCAGCCTGAAATCAGTTGAACAAGAAACATGACCACTACTTGGACTTTTTGCTTGTTATACCATGATTGTAATAAAATTATCATAAAGAACTGCCCACTCCCAGCATGCACCTGATGCCAGGACAGATCCGAAAACACCAAACAAGGTCAAGAAAGGAAAGGACACCTTCTTGGAACCCTCCACCTATTTCTCGACCCCCAGCTTAGCATATTATTAGGGATTAGCATAAAATGACAGGCCCTAACCCTGGGGTGGGACTGTTCAGTCTTGGATCAATCCACTCTTATACTTTTTCTTAAGAATGTACTCTGCTTTCAATAAATCTATTTCTGCTTATACTTCATGTTTATTTTTTCTCTCACTCATGCCCCTATGCTTGAATTCCTTCTTGCGCAGAGGGCAAGGATCCTCCCTGCCACTGCGGTGGTCTGCTCTCCTTCCCAATACCCAGTCCAATGCGAAGTGACCGCTCTTGCTCCCCAAGCCCCTGTGCTCCTCCACCTCTCTGTGCCATCTTCACACCAACTCACCTCTGCTGCTTCTACTCTCCAGTTCCCCTCGCCTCCACCCACATAGGCCTGGCCCAGCCCATGTGGAAAAACCCCTCCCCTCTTCCCCCAACTCCGACTGATCTCTCCGGTTCATCCTCACATGAACCAATCAATGTCTGCCCTCTCTAGGTCAAATGCCACCACACTCCCCTGCAGCTCTCTGGGCCAGCCCCACACAAACTTCCCGTCTGCTTTCTCTCTCTCCCCTTCCCCACCACCTCCCTACACTACCCCGTCCTACCCTGCATGAGCTGACCTCAGTCCCTCTACTTCGGGATCGCCCATTTCTTTGTGAGCCAGCCCTACATGAACTGCCCTCTGCTGGCCCTTCAGCCCAACCCTGTCCCACTCTCCCACATCTCTCTGGCCCACCCACAAGGGCTGACCCCCCACACCTCTCCTTTCCTTTCCCTCCCTTGCATACACCTCGGTTCCCTCTCCTTTCCCTTGCCCCATACCCTGGCTACCTCTGCAGACACAGCCACACATAAACCTCCCCAGTGGCCTCTCTTTTCCCCTCCCACTACAGGAACTGGCCCTGACTGCCTCTCCTGTGCCACACCAGCCAGCCTTCTATGTCTCTTGGCACATCCACATGAACTGACCTCTGCTCCCTCTACCTCCCCATCAGCCCTCCATGCCCCTCCAGCACCCTGGGCCAGCCCCGCTTGAACTGTCCTTGCTCCCACCACATCCTTTTCCCCTGCCCCACCACCACCATGTGACCACCCCGTGCAGAAACTATCGCACCCTCGCATGAACTCACCCCCGCTCCCTCTCACTCTCTTCCCCCCTCCACTCCCCTACCCCCCTCTGGGACACCCCACATGCACCAATCTCTACTTCTCTGTCCTCATGCCCCACCATTCCCCTAGGTCTTCTAGTTCTGTCCTGCACGAACTGACCTCAACTCCTTCACCATCCACCTCTGCCCATCCCCTTCCGCCACTCTCTTCTGCCTCCACATGAACTTCCCAGCTCCCTCTGCTCGATCTTCCTCACCCCCTTCAACTCCCTGGTCCAGCGCCATGTCACTGACTCACATTGACTCACTGACTCATGCTGCCTCTCCATCCCCATGCCCCACTGAGCCATTGCAGACCTGTCTTAGGATCGCTGCCAGGCACGGATGTGGTGAACACCTAATGCTTGTTTCTGTCCTTAGGGATAACATGTTACTGGCCACTCTCTGTCTTCTGTCTAGAGATTTCCTGAGGGACTTTGTCTCATTTATGGGAACATTAAGCAGGAGGAAACAAGAATGTTTCCAGGGTAGTTAATTAGCTCAATTTAGCCATTCCACAATATATGCATATTGCAAAGCATCATACCATATATACAATTTTGTCAACTTTAAAAATTAAATTTTTAGTAAAAAAAAAATGTTTCCAGGGTTACAGTGAGCAAATGGGAGGCAGGGCCAAGTCTTTCCACTCCTTTCCAATGCTGCTTGTCTTTTACCCTACCATATGCCTCTTATTAGAAAATAGCAAGATGACAAAGGACAAATCATCCCAGGAAATGCTGTCAACTGACTTTGGGGACAGTAATTATAAAAGTGTCATGAACCCACATTTAACAACAAAGCTTATGTGATAACCGTAATGAGGAATGAGAGTAAGACTGAACATTTCTGAACCCCTTGTTCTTGAACACCTTAAAGCGAGGTCCTTTGTGTAAGTTTTTATTTGACCCTCAGTGATTCTGAGTTAAGCGCGATTCATCACACAGAGAAGAAACTCTAGGCCCAGCCAGGAAATGGGGAAGCACTGTGACGACCCAGATTGAGGCCAATCTGGGCTCTTTCCCCCAGTGTTTCTCAAGGAGTGGTCCCTCTGCATGAGACTCATCTGGGGAGTACAATCAAGTTCATATTCCTGGGCCCCCAAGTCCTCCAGGATGCCAGGGCCAGGACTCTTTATCATGCTCCCCAAGTAGGTTTGCCAGTTGCTATAAAGGACACCCAGGTAAATTTGAATTTCAGATTAACAATGAATAAAAAAATAACAAAAAGCTCAAATAGACCACACTTAAACCAAAAAAAAAATTCATTGTTGATCAGAAATTCAAACTTACCTAGATGTTCTTCTTTTATTAGCTAAATCAGGCAACCTTATCCCCAGGGGACTAGGATGCCCCTAGAAGTCATATGTGGACAAATGAACATTCCATCATTGTTGTTCATCTTCCATTCCCCTCATGCCTTCTAGCTTCCCACCCTCACCCCAGAGCAGAGAATTTAATGCCATCTACTAGGGCTTCTCTTGCAGGTAATCCTGTGCAGGGCCAGGAGGGCAGCTGGACAGGGTCACTCAGTGCAACCTGACCCCAAGAGTCTATGAGACACAGTAAGCATAAACTCACCAGAAGTTGGTTGAATCTGTCAGAATAGCATCAGAATAGTCTGGCTCTTCCCATTTTACTCAAACACGAATTACCAAAAATTTGGTAATTACCAAATTACTCCTTTTTGGCCTTACACTTTGCCAAAACTCCTCTAAGGGCATCATTTAGGCTTAGGTAAAATGGAAATCGTATTAGTTTTATAAATCCGTGGGTTCCCAAGGCTAGAAATTCATGCCAGGAAAGTAGCAAAGGAATATTTCATTTTCTGTCCCTAGGCTGGTAAGGAGTTGTGTATCTAACAGGCTGCCTTCAGTACCATGGTTGAGAAGATGAACTCGTAATCAGGTCTACAGAACTCATGCTTAGAGAACAAAGGCTCATACTAAGAAAGGTTTTATTTTTAAGACAAAACAAATAGCATTAACACACATCCAAATGCCAGTGCAAGAGTTCACCGAGTTTTGTAAGAGAGAAAATTACACTCAGACATCAACTAAAAACTGGAACTACTGAAGAATGATCACTGCTTGTGGTGACATGGGTACAACATGTGCTTGTCTAAGAAGTCATTCTATGTTTGCATACACGTGGGAATATGTGACAAGAATGAAGCAATGCAAAGCAAATGGCAGGTGATCAAAGCTTTAAGACCATTTTCTCCACTCTACTGTGTTCTTGTTTTGTTTTTGAGAATTAAAGTAATCAGCAGGTCACTTTACAAGGAACTTTAATATCAAAGAACACTTCCAAAAGTCTAAAATAGATTCAAGGTCACTACTAAAGTTATACAGGGAGGTCAGTGAGGGAAAAAGTTTATGTTCTCAAAAGCCAGATTTCACACAATGGCAGGCACTACATCTCATCACATGTGCTTATGGTAGAAAAGACGTCGATCTCAATACAGGCTGGTCTTCTTCATGATGCGCAGGAACTCTTGCTCATTGACCTCTCCATCTCCGTCTCTATCAGCTTCATCAATCATTTCCTACATGACAGTGCGACTCAGGTTGGGTTAATTTGTAAACTTAACTAAAAGGCAATTAAGCAACAGACTTTTAATAATGCTACATGAATAGATAATTACAGTCCACCCAATGTCAATGTGCCACTTTTTATAACAGCTCAGTTCCTGAAAAGTTACTTGAAAACCAAGTTATACTTTGGCGTACATAGCATCTGGAAGACAGCTTGAAGATCATTTTGACTAGAGGAATTCCTGAAACCTCAAATAGTAAGTAAAATCGTACATATGTGCATTTTTCTGGAAGCAAGGTTCATCGGTTTGTCAGACTATCAAAGGAGAATTAAGTTGTCAGCACAGGGACAAGAGTACACTAGCTTTCCTTCAAAGAGGTGCTCACACCAGAGAAAATGTGACTCAGAAAAGTCACAGAGAGCTCAAAGGTGGGAATCCTGAATCCCAGTCTGACACATTACAAACCTGCAGCTCCTCATCAGTCAGGTTCTCACCCAACTCCTTGGCCACGCGTTTCAGGTTTTTGAATGATATCTTCCCAGTTTCGTCATCATCAAAGAGCTTGAAAGCTTTCAGGATTTCTTCTTTGGTATCTTTCTCAGACTTAATAAGTAGAACATAAAATGCGTGAGTAGGGTGATACTACAGTTACTCATGTTTTGTATCCCCACCTCTGCCCAGTCACCCTCTCTTTTTCAACAACATAACTCAAGTCTAGATTTGGGGCAAGTGTTAAGAAGCCCATTTTGGCCTCAGAGCCATGCCAGGCAAACCAGGCTCTCCAATCCGAGGTGATGTCTGCTCCCTAACTATTGCCCTAGCCCATATCTATTTTATAAATGGTGAGGTAAGGTGTCTGCTTAGTGCACAAGCCAATAAATCTTGAGAAATAGGCACAACGACTTGTTTGGGGGGCCCAAAGTAACATAGGGGGAGAGCAAGCCTTCTAGTGCAGCCGCTGCCTTAACTGCTGTCTGGTCACATGACTGTTTTAACTGGCAGAGGCTGTGGGCCCCTGCCTCCGCAGAGGACTGGGGCTTGGCTTTTCAATTGTGCACCGTCACGTATCACTAGGCATCTACACCAGTTGCTCCTAATTGTGATTTTCTTTCTCTCATTCAGAACTTTATCCAGTTCCAAAGCCAAGGAGGGATGTGCGGAGGAACTAACTTCTTAGATTCATTCCTTAACCCCTCCACCCTGCCCCCACATCACCACATGGTCTTGGTGATGGCCTTCATGATATAATGAGTCCTAGATCACAAAAGATCAAATATCATCCAGGGTAGGAAAAGACAATAAATTCAATAAAATTATTACAAACTCAGAGATTTAAAAGCAAATATAAAAGATTGTACCTAAAACATTCTGTCTGTACAAAGCAAGAAGAAAGTGGATTCATTTTTAAAATATAGGAGCAGCGGGTAGAGTTAAAATTGGGGAAAATATACTGCTTATGCTAGCAGAAGAGGGATTTTCTTGTGGAGGGAGGAGGCAGGTGGAAATAGAGGGCTATTTTACTTGTTATTAGATCACAGAGTGTTAGTGGGGCCCCAAGTACTCTAACAGAGGAAAAGAGTAAAATCTCCAGGAGCTCAAGCACCAGATGTTCCTGAAAGGCACCTGCCACTAGCTGAAGATAGAGAAAACGCCTGAAAAGAGCAATTTGGGAACCAGCCTCAAACGTGGGATAGCTTTACTAGGCGGTTACAGGATGTTGAGCCTCCTGATCTCTTACATGGGTCCACAAAGAAAACTGAAAGTATGATTAGATGATTTCAAAGCAAGAGAATTGTTAAAGTAGGGACAGAAGGATGGCCTGTGCCATGGGAAACATGCAAGTAGAGGGAAGACGAGCCATGCTAAGGAGGAGCCATGAGGCCCATGAAAGAGCAAGGCCTTACTTAGCTGCTGGCCCAGTGGGAACAGAACTCCTGGTGGGATAATAGCTTATGTTCTCTTGGCCCCTTGAACCCTTTAAAAGGGTGACACCTGAGAGATTAGGGATGGATGAAATCTATCTTAGCAGCACTAAAAAATCATATCCCTGTTGCAGGAAAAAGCAAAGCACTACTGCTGAAATAAACACCCCTCAGGCTGAGGCTGCTCTGAACAAAAAATTGGAGAGAGAGGAAGTTTGAAATTTAAAGTATATGGACTTTGTATTGTCAGAATGAGAGACACTTAAAAATTATTGGTGTTCACACCTTTTACCACTTATGGTTATCATATTGATGTGTCAGTTGGAGAAAGATAATAACCAAAAAATGACAGAGGCTAACGTGTCTTTTGTAACTTTGTGACCTTGCAGAAACCCAAACAGAACTTAGGCATCTTAATTCTCAGTCATAAATACTATCCTTTATCAGGTAAAATCTCCAGTTTTTATGGACTTTTCTTCAATGAAGTCATTTCCATATATAGATTCAAATTTATCTACCACTATGGGTGGAAAATATGCTGATTGTCTTAGCTAACTTACCATTTTCTGAGTCATCACAGTCAAAAAGTCACTAAAATTCATTTTCCCTGTCCCTTCCTTATCAATTTCACTTATCATTTTCTTGATTTCTTCTTTCTTGGGTTCAAAGCCCAGGGCCCTCATTGCCACCTGTAATGAAAACAGGATTGTCTCAATATGCACATCTAAACCTAGCAGGAGCAAAAATGACAGTATTGAAAGAATTAAGCTAGCATCTGACACAATAATGTTAAAATGATTGGGGAACACTGTAACATTGATCTAATTGACATTTGCAATCAATTTGATTTAATAACACTTGAGGTAAGTAAAGACAAGAAAACAGCACAGTACAACCTCCCTTTTTACTTTTTGCAGGGAGAAAAGGGAAAAGGAGTAGAGCAGTGGCAGGGAGAAGACAAGACAGATGCAGAGGAAAGGCAAGGCAGTAGTACAGCAGGAATGTGTAGAGCTTGCCTTAAGTTCCTTAACATCTATAGTCCCAGTTCCATCAGCATCGAAGAGATCGAAAGCCTCCCGTATTTCCTGTTTCTGCTCTTCAGTAAGCTCAGGCTTAGGACTCATCCTTTTACGCTGGGCACTTGATGCCATGTTACCCTTCTTAAAGTTGGAGGCCTTTACACATTATACAAACATATAAGCACATATTATATTATGTAATGTAGTCCATTTTTAAAGTAAGATAGCTACAGTCATACATATCTATCTTTAAAATAGTTTATACCAACCAATTCCAAAGCTTAAGAAGAGAGATAAAAGGGTTTACTGGAAATAACAGTGAATCTTTCCATGAACCTCTATCTCTCCTTCTTCTTTACTATTGTTTCTAGAAGCAAGGAGATCACTCGGGGTTTTTTTGATACCTCTTATTGAAAACCATCCTGAATGAGAGCTCATCCCAAAAGAGAGCTAGTCAAGGAACTGACTGTGGATAACTAGAGATAATCAGCTCTCCCTAAATGCGGGGATCCTGGTTCTGGAAACGACCTTGCAACGTCCACTCGCAGTTACTCTCCTTCCCAGTAAGTACTACGACTTTCCGATTACTTCTAGATTTGGCCAAGTACTAGTTAAGTTGTTAACATGTATACTGTCACTATCGAGTAATAAAGGTCAATGCATACAGCACCTTTGAGTCTTCTCCAAGTAGCCCAAAGCATTTCCTTAAGACTTCTGTATTTAAATTGTGAAATACATATTAACAATCAGAACACAACAAACCTCCTCCTAGCTCTTCACAGAAACTTTGGCAGAGCTAGGCAGCCAGGAGGCCAGGGTCTGAGAAGGGTCCGGGCCTGTGGGGAACTCGAGTCTTTTTTACCCAGAAAGGGTCACCGAGGGGACCAGGGAAGGCCAGGGGAGCCCGAGGGGCGCGTGGGGGCCTGCTGTGTGTGAAAGGGAGACATCAGGCAAGCGCAGGCCCAGCGGGGCGGCTGGCGTCTCTACGCTACCCTTCCGGGAAAGCGTTCGAAGGAAGGACGGGTGCGCCAAAGCTGACAAAGGCTCAGGAGACGCGGTGTGGCAGGGCAGGGGCCTGGGAAGCACTCAGTCTCTGGGTGCAGGGCGCGATGGGGTGGCCAGCACTCACCATAACCGACGGACTCCGGGGCCGTTGTTACGGCAACCGACGTACACACTGATTCGGCGCCATTCCCACCGCCCCGCGCGCGCGGCCCCGCTCCCCATTGGCCGCCCGCTCGCTGCCGCCGCTGCCCATTCGCGTGGGGTCGGAGTAGGTGGGGCTAACTTGGCAAAGCCCAGACCCAGGGCCGGGGACGCTGCGCTGGCGACCGAGGCCTGGCCTCACTGGGTAAGATCACGCCGCGAGCGCCAATTGGCTGAGCCCGAGCCGGGCCAATCCTCTTGGTTGAGGAAGCTCGGCCGATTCTCGGCTCATGCGGGCGGGGAGAAAGGCGTGGAGATCCGCAGCTGGAGGTGGCTGCAGGCTGCGTGCGAGCTGAGCCCGGCTAAGGGGGGAACCTACAGACGGGTAAGAGTCGTGGCCTTTCTCCTGGAGGCCGCCTTGTGTCGGCGACAGGGCAGGATGGGAGGGTGAGGGGCTAGGTGGAGTGGCCAGGGTCGGGTCCTTTCTGCTGTGCTCTAAGACTGAGTTAGGGACAGAGTGCATCGTGGGGACTGTCCTCACGGGAAAATTGAGACCCGGAGAGGGAAGGGGCGTGCTAAGTGTCGTCGCACAGGTTGGACGGGTGGGACTTAAAAACCGAATCCAACTGAGGCTCCTTCATTGAGGGTATCCCTTCCAGAGCATCCCCCAGCCTAACCCAGATGAATAGACCCCAGCCCAGGTTCCAAGAGAGGATCGCTTTAGTCTCACCTGGCTAAAAGCAGCCCAGGACGGTGAACTGTTGGCCTTGGGAACGGACTTTGAAAGGAGTGAAGTGATAAGGAGTGCGCATGAGGGTCTAGGAGAGGTCATCGGAGTATATTCTTTGATACCCAAACGCTCAAGGCAGGTAGGGAGGAGCATTCCAAGCTGAGACGCTGTCATGAGCAAAGTCACAGGAGTTTTGGAAGTGAGAGGTATGCTTGGAGAATTAAAAGGGAGCGCGTGTGCAAGGCTGCGGACTCAGCTGGAGCTGCAGAAGTGGAGGTCCAGAGTCTGCCCTAGCCAGCTCTGTGGCTTTTGACCTTCACCTGCTTCCCCTCCAGGCATTAGGACAGTAACTCAGGGAGGCAGAGGGCAAAGCACAAGTTTCTCAGGCTGACAAAGGCCTGACGCTTGTTAGCACCCCTTAAATGGAACTTCTGTCCTTTGCTCTCATCCTCTTTGAACAGTGAACCAGATTCAAACAGTTGGGTCATATTTGACTCCTTCTTTCCCTGTCCTCTCCCCCGTATCCAGCCTCCAGGTCCTATTAGTTATGACCCTAAAGTACTGTTTCTTTTCTCTCTTCTACCTCTGATGCTCCTCTCCTGATTTAGGCCTTCATCATCAGTCTCCCAAGTAGTACAAGCTAGAGTTCTTGCCATGGTCTGCAAAGCCTTCAGGACATGTCCCCTCACATCATGCAACACCTTCTCTTCTCCTCCTCTCCTCTGGCTCCCTCCAGCCCCGGGACACTGGCTTTGCTGTTGGGCCTCATGTGCCAGGCACACTTCTGCCTTGAACTTCTGCTTTCACTGTCCCCTCTGCCTGCTGGCCTGTATCTTTCTCTCCTCCAGATCTTTGCTTGGCTGTCACCTCAGCGAGGCCACCCTAAGCACCATATTTAAGTACTGCAAGCTTCTAGTACACCCAAGCCCCTCACTTGCTCTACTTTTTTCCCTTAGTACTTCCCACCTTCTAACCTACTCTATATTTTATTTATTTGTTTTGTTCTTTGTTGCCCCTGCGCTAGAAGACAGGCTCTCTGAGGACAGGCATCTTTGTTTTGTTCACTATTGGTGCTCCAGGACCTGGGACAGAGAGAGGCACATATTTGGTGCTCAGTAAATCTTGGTCCAATGACTGCTGAGTAGTCCTGGTTTCCTGCCTCTCACCTAAGTAGGCCCCCCTGCTCCACCAGGCTGTTCTTCCCAATGATCAACTCTAATCAGGTCAGCTCCCTGCTCCTAAGCCTTTGGAGGCTTCCCATGACGACAAGGTAAAGTCCAGGCACCGCAGCCTGGCAGGGGAGCCTCCTGCCCAGGTTTGCCCTTGCTCGCCCTTCTAGCTTCCTGTCCCTCCACACCCTGCTCCCCAATCATTTGGTCTACTCTCAGAGTACAAGGAACAAACACAAGTTCCACCCAGGCTGTGTGACTTTGGCAGGTCACTTGACTTCTCTGACCCTCAGTTTCTTGTCTGTTGACTGAGACCAGAATTGTCTACCTGACTGGATGCTTTGGGATTGTAATGGGATCATGTACTCACATGTAAAAGGGCCTGATGGTGAGCAGGTCTTCAGGCAATATTACAGTTGACCCTTGAGCAACACGGGTTTGAACTGCACAAGTCCACTTATGTGTGGATTTTATTCTGCCTCCACCACCTCTGAGACAGCAAGACCAACCCCTCCTCTTCCTCCTCCACTTCAGCCCACTCAGTGTAAAGATGACAAGGACGAAGACCTTTATGAGGTCCACTTCCACTTAATGAGTAGTAAATATATTTTCTCTTCCTTGTGACTTTCTTAATAACATTTTCTTTTCTCTAGCTTACTTTATTGTAAAAATATGGTATATAATACATATAACATACAAAACATGTATTAATCAACTGTTTACATTATCGGTGACACTTTTGGTCAACAGTAGCCAATTGGTAGTTAAGTTTCAGGGGAGTCAAAAGTCAAAGTACATGGATTTTCAACTGTGTGGAGGATCAATGCCCCGTAACCTCAGCGTGGTTCAAGGGTCAACTGTAGTTGTTTTGTCTGATTTGCTCTTATCATTCCCTGTGCTTGGCATGCCTAGAGCCTGAGGCTTGCCCCAAATCTCTTCCCCACACTGCAGCCAGAGTGATCTTTCTGGTCACAACACACCACTGTCTACAACTTCCAGGGGCTCCCCCATCTTCCCCAGGGCACGCCTTAGCGTGGCACACAGCCCCTGCGTGTTCTCAGCTTTGCTCCCAATCTGGCTTCACACTTGCTGTTACACAACTCGTCACGGTTGCCAGAACACACTGGCTGTGTGCCGTAACGTCATCCTTCCCACCCCAGCCATGGAGTCTTTCAGGACACCCTTACCCTCTGTTAGACTCACTCTTCTTGGGCCTTTAGAACTCAGCTTAGAGACCGCCACCTTGGGGCGGGTGCCCTGCATTGGTGCTCGGGGCCTGCCCTCATCAGAGCACAAATGCATTTCTGTGATTCTTTGGTCACTCCCTGTCTCCTGCGCTAGTTGGTGGGCTCCCTGAAGGTTGGCACTGTGTCTCAGTCAGCTCGTGTCTGGCAGTAGCCAGCATGTGCTGACTTGTGAATGAGGGAATGAATGAATGAGGTGACACCTAGGGGGTTCTTTTTATACGTTTCAGCTCCCCTTTTAACCCGGGAGCTTGTTTGAGTCTCACAGAAGCTCTGAGGTAGGCAGGAAGGATTGCTGTTTTACAGATGAGGCCTCTTCACCAGCAGCAGCAACACAACTCACCAGATAGTCACTCAAACCCATACTCCATTTCAGGCTCTCTGCTGGACCTCCAGGGGCTCGCAGCCCAGTGGGTCAAGACGGGCGTGAAAAAAAGTCTAATGCAGTACGCTAAGTGTTAGGACCAGAGCATAAACAGGGGCTGAGGAAGCAGCTCACCTCTCCTGGGGAAGGGGAGAAGGTTTCACAGGGGGCAGCTGAGGTAGGCCTTACAGAATGAGGAGGGACTCACCGTGCAGGGGAGAAGGAAGGTATTCCAGGCAGAGGGAACAGCACAAGTCAGGCTCCCAGGCATGCTGTTGGGTTTCTGAGTGGTTCTCCACAAAATCCAAGCTAGGGGCTTACTGTGTCCAAAAATAGACTAGCAAAGAGACAAACAACTGACAGAAACATGCAGACACCACAGATCTGTCGGAGGGCGAGGTTGAGCTGGATTTCCCCAACGTAATAAGGGCTAAACTGAGAGCTCTAAAGAGAAATGACCTCCTACCCATCAGCCTCACTGGTCCTAACCCATGTATTTTCTTCCCCATATCATATCTTTGAGTTCTGAAAGGTAGGCATTGCTTTTGCTCTCACAGAACTCCTGCTTTACATAATTTTCTCAAAGAAATGTATCCATAACCAAGGCATGTGCTGGCCTCATGTGAACTCTTCTCTTTCCATTAGATCACCAGGGCCAGGCTTACAGGGGGCTGAGCGCGAAGCACAAGGTGACAGAAGACAGGGGAATCCTCTTTTACAATCCCAGGCTCAGTTCCCCATATCAGGACTACAAAGAAAGGTATGAGAAATTCTTCTTGGCTTCCCTTGGATAGCCACACTCTACTGATTGAGGAGTTTGGGAGAAGCGTGCTATCTGCACTCCCTGTGGACTAAAGTGACAAGCTTTCGGTGGCCACATTCCAGCTTCCTACACTGGACTGTGGAAGACAGGGCTCTCATGACCTTTCCCCTTTACAAAGAGACCACACTAACACTTTTTAGAAGGAGGAGACATTCTCACCTCTGTCTGGTTTGAAACAGACTGACTGTTCCTTCCTTTTGTTTCCAGGAGTCTCTTTTCATCGGATCCTATCGGCAGCTTCGCCAGTACAAGATGGGTCTCTTTTCCTAAATGCTTCTTAACCTAAGACTTTGTCTCAATGTATATAGTAGATGCATACATTGGTTTTTAATGGATTCAAAGACCTAACATTTTAAAGGAAAATGACTTGAGGCTTCTGCTGTGTGAACCCTCACAATCCACCAGCCCCTAGAACATTGCTCTTTGGAGTCTTATTTTCAATAATTCAAGCTATTCTTCTGTGTGTATGTGTGGTAAAGTAAACATAACAGAAAATGTACCATAGTAACCATTTTTAGGTGCACAGTTTGGTGACATTAAGTACATTCCCATGTTGTATGACCGTCACCACCATTCAGCTCCAAAACTCTTTTCATCCTACGAAACTGAAACTCTGTCCCCATTAGCAATCACTCCCTGTTCCACCTCCCCGCAACCCCTGGCAACCACCATCCTACTTTCTGTCACTAGGAGTTTGACAACTCCAGGTCCCTTACATAAGTGGAATCCTACAGTATTTGTCCTTTTGTGGCTGGCTTATTTCACTGAGCATAATGTCCTCAAGGTCCATCCATGTTGTAGCTTGTCTCAGAACTTCATTGCTTCCTATGGTTGAATAATAGTCCTCTATCAACGGACACTTGGGTTGCTTTCACCTTTTGGCTACAGCGAATGGTCAGGGCATGAAGTCGGTATGCAGGATGAGAAAGAATTCTCAGACAGTGACTAGGATATCCAAAAGTAAAAGTTTGTTTATTTTCCTGAGAAAGAAAGAGAGAGATGGGGGAGAGAGAGTGAGTGAGAGTGTGCCCACAACACACAGAGGGAGGAAAGAAATGTTGGGCCACGAGGAAAACTGCTTTGTCCTTTTAAAGGGTAGAAATGGCTTTTTCTCTGCTTCAGGGGACTAATAACAAAAGTGGCTGTGAAGCTCCTGTGTTGGCCTTTTCTGTTTCTCATGTAGCAGATTGGTAGCAGACATTAGTTTCTTCTTTCTTCTTGATAGCAGGAGGCATCTGGTATGGTCTCTCCTTGAGGCAGTGGGGGAAGCTCGCACTCCTACCATCTGCTCAGGAACTTTTTCAAGACTGAGAAAGAACTCAGAGATAACAAGTTAGGCCACAATGTTTTAATTAAACAAAGGGTAGTTGTGTTGTGAGTTTATTTCTGTTACTTTCTGTTTGGTAGTTTATTTTCCCTTGTACATAGGCTATTAGTAAGACCACCTTTCATGAATAATGCTGTATGAGCATGGATATACAACAATCTGTTCAAGTTCCTGCTTTAAGTTTTTGGGGGTATATACCCAGAATTGAAATTGCTAGATCATATGGTAACCTGTTTAAATTTCTGAGGAATTGCCATAGTGTTTTCCATGGCAGCTGTGCCATTTTATATTCCTATCAATAGTACACGGGGGTTCTAATTTCCCCACATCCCTTCCAGCATTCGTTACTTTCTGTTTTCTGGCTTTTGATGCTAGCCATCCTAATAATAGGTATGAGGTGATATTGTGGTTTTGATTTGCATTTCCCTAATGATTAGTGATGTTGAGCATCTTTTCATGTGCTTCTTGGCCTTCTGTGAAGTAGATCTTCTTTGGAGAAATGTCTGTTCAATCATAGGTATTCTTGATCATTTTAACCTGAGTGTATATCACATGTTGGATGTAGGTGGGCAGGCTGGAGAGGAGGGTTGCCGGTGGGATTTGGCTCATTCTCTAGGCTAGTCCTGGGTACCCCACTCCCTAGAGACAGCTAGGCTGTCACCAAAATTCCTATCTGACTTACAATATTTATAAACTTTAAAAGAATTGGGGTATAATTTGAGGAAAAGTAGGTTTTGCTTTGACAATAGGCTGGTTTGGTAAGAATTGTGTGATCATTGTTTGAACAGTACAGCCCCATCAGGGCAGGACATGTTTCTTCTTTCACCTCCCGCATCATCCTGTAGCAAGCAAGGAGGGGTATAGGCACTAAAGCTTCTTGTTTTTGCTAGTAGTATGGGGACCTATGGAATTGGCAGCTGTGCTATATGGATTTTGGAGCTATAAACAATACTTCTATGAGTGTCCTGGGTCTACTGTAATAAATGACCACAAACTGGGTTACTTAAAACAACAAAAATTCATTCTCTCACAGTTCTGGAGGTTAGAAGTCTGAGATAGAGATTTTAGCAGGGCCACATTCCCTGCAGAGGCCCTAGAGGAGGATCCTTCCTGCCTCTCGCAGCTTCTGGTGGCTCCAGATGTTCCTTGGCTTGTGGCTGTGTCACTCCAATCTCTGCCTTTGACTTCATGTGACCTCCTCCTCTTCTCCCTGTATCTCTTCTCTGTATGTCTCTCATAAGAACACTTGTCATTGGATTTAGAGCCCACCAAGATAATCTCCCCATCTTGCGATCCTTAACTTCATTATATCTGCAGAGACTCTTTTTACATATAAGGGCATATTCATAGGTTCCAGGGATTAGGCCGTGGACAGACTACAGCAGTCCAGAACTGTCTTCACATGTCAAGGTGGAGGCCGTGGTGTTTCTTTAGAGCCTTGTGCCCGTTCACTGGAAGAGAGCACTCCTGACCTCCTCCTGAGGGCCATCCCTGTGCAGAGGGTTCCATTCACTAGAGATGACTCTTGTCACCTGATTCCTTTGAAACAAGTGCTCTGGTGTCCTGAGTGTTAACCTACAGACCAGCCGAGCCACCATGGTGCCAACAGCATTCCCACCCTCTAGACTGCCACAGAGATCTTAAGCGAAAAAGCCACTTACTTTCCTCCCATTGTTAAAGGGGCTCAGAAGGATTTTTGTCATCCTTAGACACCCTGAACAGCCCCTCCATTGGTCCACTTCTTTTCCTACTTCTCATGCAAAGCCTAAGGTTGTGGAGGTGATTCCATCTGTCCTTAAGCTCCGTTGTTTAATTAGAAGAGCTGAGTGAAGCGTTTGGGGCCAGTCGCTATGCTGTTCCCCGAATGACGCGGGAAGGTGAACAGTTGGCTTGTGAGTCTCCCTCCATCTTATTTCCTCTTCACACCCTGCCCTGAACTACTGTTGAGTGTACCCTTTACAAAACAAATCCTTGGTTGTATTAATATCTTCATTAGCCAGTATCTGGTTCTTGCAAGAAGTACGGGAATTAGCTTTAGGCAGGACCTGGCAGCGTTTCCAGGGCAGACAGGACAGCCCCTGCCTGCCCCAGCTTACGGGGCATGGCAACAGGTAGGGCAGGAGAGGTCTGAAGTGGCAGAGGGATTCCAAAGAGGGCCACAGAGGAGACATGGTAAGGGTGACTCCTGCAGAGGAAGTAACCGTTTACAATGATAATAAAATCAGCTGCCTTTAATGGGGTGTTAACAGGTGCTTGGCCTGTGCTGAGGGCTTTGCTCATGTTTTCTCCTTTAACTTTATTTAATCCTCATCATGACCTTATGAGGCCATTCATTTTACAAATGAGGAGCTGCAGGCTCAGTTCTTTTCATTAACGCCCCCATCCTCCCCACTGCTGGTAAGGAGGAGAGCTGGGACTTGAACTCAGGCAGCAGGCTCTGGGTTCACTAATTTATTGCCAACTGCATTGAAGAGTGATGTGACTTGTGTTTTTGGCAGGCGATGAGGGTGAGCAGAGGCTCCCAGTTAGCCTGGCAAGCCCTTCCTGGAATCCCGTCATTGCCCCAGGACAACAGTAAGGCCTTAGAGGGGTCAGAGGCCAGATGCGAGGGAGCTCCTTGGCCCCGTGGATGCCATCTGCCTTCTCATTTGCTCGTGTGTCTGCGTACCTGGGGAAATTGAGTAAGACACTAGCAAAGGGTATTCATGATTATAGCACCACCAGGCAAATAAGTAACAAAGCCGTTTGCCCCACTGAAGCCCCTGCATGTTAGCTGGGAGTACGTGTGCATGCCGGGGACAGAGGGAGGGGCTGAGCGTGGGTGTGTGCACCACAGTAGTCACGAGGCCAGCCAATGCCCACTGTGTGCCTCACACCCAAGATACAGCAGTGAGCAAGGCGCCAAAACCTTGTTCTCCAGCGGCTTTGGTCCTGATACACATTGGGCCAAGTGAGCCAAACCTCAGCCACATCTGTGTAGGGTGAGCAGATGACAGGGCCCCTGTCAACATGAAGGGGAGTGCGGGGAAAAGGGAGGGATGGGACAAGCAAGGAACTACAGGTTGACTTTGTTTATTCGTTATGTGCGTTCCAAAAAGGGCCCTGAAAAGTCAAGTTTTAAAATATATTGTCCTAATAACTTTCATTACGAGTTCAGAAAAATGCTCCCCCAAATGGCCCCATTAGATATTGAGGGTCCGAACATCCATTTCAAGGCCATTTTGGCCTTCAACAAGCCCACAAAATCAACTCCCTACAGGGACGCATGATCGCATCCATTTGTCAGAGGTGGCAAGGGATACAGAACTGGAGGTGTGGGATGGAACTGGAGCAGTCACGGTGCTGCCTGCCGCCTGCTGCCTCCTCACCAAAGTGTTCTTGGAATCTAGTCTTTCACGAGCGAAGTTATACTCCTTTCTAGTCATAGCTTTTGCCATCTCCACATGTCAGGGGATCTGTAACTAAGTAAATTGGCCACTACCAAGAAAACATAGGTGCAAGGCCAATGCATCGTAATCAAATGGCTTCTTTGTGTCCACAGTTCAGAACCACAGATGGCTGAAGGGAGGAGCATGCCCTAGAGTCTCTCACTAAAGCCGGACTCCTCTGTTTGGTAGCATTGTCAGACTTTGTCACTGCTGCCTCCCGGTTGTGAACTGCTGGGTCCCCATCATACTCTGACCATTTCCTAAGGGTTCTGGTGGCCCCAGACACTTGGTTCTTCCACACATAATCAGGGTGGCTTTAACTTCTCCAAGGAGGAGAGCCCCATCCCATTACACTGTGGCCATCCCCTGCCCTGCATCCTATGCCCTGACATCCCGGGGATGCACCCGTGAGCTCATCTCATTGATGGGGAAACTGCTGCAGCCGAGAGAGGTGACTGGAGCAGATTCACATAGTTCACAGTAGGGCCAGGACTGGAACCAGGACTCCCCAGGCCTGCACACTGCCACAGTCTAATGTGCACCACGGGAGAACTTGAGGATAATTGAAGCACATGAGTGCCATGGAAAAAGCTACACTGCAAAAAAAATGACATGATTTAACTGGCTTCCCATTCTGCCTCTATCCAAGTGTATGGTGAGTGGTGGGCCCACTGATGCCTCTCTCTAAGAGAACCACAGACATCATAGGAATGTTAGCTGCATGCTTCCTTGCACAGCAATAGCCATGGGTCAGCTATTTGTGAAAACTTGATACGAGGATAGGATCCGCTCAGAACACTAACAGCTAAAGTTATTTTGGCTTTACAACATTAACGTCTATCTCTAAATATATCTTTAAGAAAAGAAGACTTGATTGCAAACGGAACCACATTCTGCATCGAAATGGAACAAGCAGTTGGTGAGCCAATGAGAGGCCAGGACGTGCAGACACATTTAACCGAGGACCTTCCCAAAGTGAGTACTGACATGGGAAAGGTCAATCAGAATCAGGTAAGGGGAAAGTTGACACATGCATAGCAGCAAGCTGTTGATATTTACCTGTGAGTCAAAAGTTATATTTGTACATTTATTAAATCAATCAATGTAGGGTATTTTTATATAAGATATTAATATATAGCTTTATTTAACATTTATCAGTCACTTATTGCTATGTAACAAACATCAGAATACAGTGGTTTAAGAGCTCACGACTCTGTGGTTTGGGGTGAGCCTAGCTGGGGGGGTCCTGGGTTGGTCTCCCCTGGGCTCATGCATGTAGCTGCAGTCACACATCTGGCAGTAACTGTTGGCTGTCAGCTGGACGCCTCGATTTCCCTTCATGTGGCCTCCGGTAGGCCAGACTGGGCTTCTTGGTAGAATGGCAGAAGCTTTGCGAGAGAGCGGCAGCAGCAATTGCAAGGCCTCCTAAGATCTAGCATCACAAGTCTCGGAAGAGACTTGAAGGAATTGTTGAGCCCAGTCCTGGTCAAGCCTCCTGAAGAGTCTTCATATAGGTCAGCAAAGGCTTGGTTTGATTCATTCTTAATGAATGTTATAATTCAGAAATGTAATCGCACCGAGGTGATTACAAGTGATTATCAAGCGTTAATAAATTAAAGATCCCCAACCCCAAGAGGTTCTTATGGGCCACCAGATCACCCTGGTTTTGGTGGAAAGCTCAGAGTAAAGCCTCCTCTGGGCCTCTGTGGTTGGAGCCACTTGCCATCCGCAGTCCCTGATATGAGTAAATTAGGATTTTATTGCTATTTAGCAGCCAGAAAAAAAAAGTCTAGGTTCCAATGGTTACAGCAAACTGCCATTGTCATCTAGTGTCAAATTTTTGTGTTCTTCAAAATAACTTCTTTTTTTCCGATTGATTGACTTTATAGGAAGTAAAAGTTGTAAATTTGAACTACTGAAATAAAAAGAAAACTTTTGTCTTAACTTATATATTCTACATAAGATCTCTCTGAAAAAAGAATCCCACTGTTAACAACAAAGCAAAACAAGAAAGGTTGGGAAAAACACAATGGCCTAGACCATTCTCTTATGTCAAGATTATATTACAATTAAATTAGTTTGTGTAGATGGCTCTTTCCTATTCTTAACACTATCTCCAAGACGTTGATTTTGTAACTCCCCTCAGTAACCTGTTTTTGAGTCCCACTCCCTGTTTCCAGTCTGGAATTTTATTCTGAATTGTTAGCACATACTCTTTCTCATCTACTGTGGCATGAAAAATAAATGGGTGTTTCACATGATCTCTAACTGCATAGCATTATAGGTGTGATTAAAGACATTGCCCTGGCCGGGCGCGGTGGCTCACGCCTGTAATCCTAGCACTCTGGGAGGCCGAGGCAGGAGGATCGTTTGAGCTCAGGAGTTTGAGAACAGCCTGAGCAAGAGCAAGACCCCGTCTCTACTAAAAATAGAAACAAATTAGCTGGACAGCTAAAAATATGTAGAAAAAAATGAGCCAGGCATGGTGGCGCAAGCCTGTAGTCCTGGCTACTTGGGAGGCTGAGGCGGGAGGATAGCTTGAGCCCAGGAGTTTGAGGTTGCTGTGAGCTAGGCTGATGCCACGGCACTCTAGCCCAGGCAACAGAGTGAGACTCTGTCTCAAAAAAATAAAAAATAAAGACATCAGCCCATCACACATAGACTTCTCAGGGGTAAAGACTGGTTTGAGTCCCATCACTACAAAACTCGCCGTGGAACAGCTGTTTGCCCGCTCATCCCAAGCAATGTTGGTGCAGCATTTCAGTATAATGAAATAATACATGGCACCCTGTCCAAGAGTAGAATACTGATAAGTCACATTTAAAATCGTGAAACGGAATTGCATTAGAAATAATAGCAAGGCTATTTATTTTTTGAAAAAATTAGACTAAACATCTGCAACTAGAGGTGCCAGATAATATAAATGAGGCAAGCTGAAATCCTTCAGGATGCTGTCAAACGTGTCTCATTCTGACCCTCTTTTACAAACTTTTAGTAAACCAAGAAAACCCAGGTTGGGAAATGGGGAAGCTTGGAGTTAATCTAAATAACCACAGATTGCCTGTGCAGGTGATTGGGGATGAGGAGAGAAGAAAGGGGTTACCAGAAAGGGGACCAATGGGAGTTTTGTATTTAACTTGGCTATGACCTGAGGAAATATCAATGTCAGTCAAGGTGCTAATTATTTACCGTGGTGTGATGACATGTATATAGGAATAACCAGAACAAAGCATAGAAAAGGATGGAAAGTTAGTTTGGGGTGGCAGAAGAATGGCAAGGCCGATTATGTCAGTGGATTATGCGTGAACAAGTGATGCCAAGGTTACAGCACTGTCTCCAGACGAGCCTGGTGGAGTCTAGCACAAGGGCCATTCAGAGCTGTAGGAGGTGTCTGGCACCAGCATACCTGAGTCTCTTGTACAGCTGAATTGTGTCAATGTTTAAAGAATAAGTAGGGAGGTCTGTTTTTTAATCAGGAACAGAATTTCTTTAAAATAATTAGTTTCTACAAACCCAACTTAGATTTACTGTACACGAGCTATACAAAATGAGGGTTTGTCATCTTAAGGAAGTCCAGATGCAGTTTTAGAAAGACTCAAGGGAGGAGGGATATCACAGGTCCTCCTTTGGGGACATCTGTGGCCAGCTTACTCCGCATGCAGCAGCCAAAATTTTGCATTGACGTGCTGGACTCAGAATATTTAAGCGCCTTGCGTGTGGTACTCTGGCTTTCCACTATCCCCAGTTACCAGCATTGGAATTACTCAAGAAATCGTGCACACTGGGGAGGCTGAAGTGTAAACGCCATAGCTCTCCTCTGGTTCTTCAACTTCCTGAAAGTTCAAAGGAGGGAAAGCAGAGCCCGGGCCCTGTGAGGAGCAGTTCACCCATCCTCGCTACAGCACTACGGGGAGATCCCATCAAGGCTGTCTGAGATTGCTATAGGCTTAGGCGAGAAGGGGTTGGGTGACCACAGCCCCCTTGTGGTCAGGGAGGAAAAGGAACGGACTTTGTCCTGTGAGCATTTGATAGTTTCCGCCTGATGTTTTAAGAGGACGCTATCAAATGGCTGGGTTTTTATTTTTTTCCTTTTTTCTCTTTTGGCCTTAAAGAAGTGCCCAGGGATCAAATATTGGGACCAAGAAGATATCACTTTTAGGTTTTTTGTTTGTTTGTTCAGACTGTCCAGTTTTGATCATAGGTGGTTTAATTTTCTTTCACCACAAAACATGGTTCTTGTCATCAAATCCAAGCAAAGTCTATCTTAATATCATCTGTTCTGTCTTCCCTCCTTACTGATCCCAGGAGAGGAGGTTGCATTAGTGATAGAACAGCAGAATTACATAAAGCTTCCAGCTTGGCTCCGGAAGGGTTATGAGCAAAACAAACAAATGCATCTGCCATTTCAGTGGCTCAGCATGTGTAAATGTGCTCCTTATAACTTCTGGTCCTCCCCACCCTTCCTCTTTCCACAGGCTAAGAAATGCACAGTGATTGGAGGCTCTGGATTCCTGGGGCAGCACATGGTGGAACAGTTGCTGGCAAGAGGCTATGCTGTCAATGTATTCGATATCCAGCAAGGGTTTGATAATCCCCAGGTGCAGTTCTTTCTGGGTGACCTCTGCAGCCAACAGGTAATGAATCACGCAGCCTTGCTAATTTCACACAGGTCCCCAGAGGGAAACCATGGCGCTTCATGTGCTCAGAGGCCAGCCAATATGTTGTTTGAAAAAAATTGTTTTATTTTGAAAAATTTTAAAGTTACAGGACAGAATTTAGCACACACCACATTCTTACTACTCAGAATGACTAACTGTTGTCTCTGTTGCAACTACCAGTTCTGCTGTGGTAGCGTGAAAGCAGCCATGGTCAACGCATAAAGAATGTACATGGCCGTGTGCCAATAAAACTTTACCAAAAAGGCCAGCGTGCCGACTGCTGCTCCAGGATAGACACCCAAAAGAGCAAGTGCTGGGCCACAGGGTGTTTTTGTTAAGATATAATTCATATATCATAAATTTCTCATGTTAAAGTATGTAATTCAGTGGTTTTTACTATATCCATAAAGTTGTGCAGTCATCTCCCACTATCTAATTCCAGAACATTTTTATCCCCCCAAAAGGAAATCCTGTCCCCATTCAGCCCCGATTCCTTCTCCTCCCTTCCCAGTCCCTGGCAACCAGTGATCTGCTTTCTGTCTCTGTGGATTGGACTTCTGTAACTGGCTTCTTTCACTCAACCTAATGTTTTCAAGCTTCATCCATATTGCAAGAGTGTTAGTATTTTGAATCTTATTAGATTTTGCCAAACGGCTGGACGAAGCTGCCGTGTGAGTTTTACATTTGCATGAGCAGTGTGGTAGAATCCCCATGGCTCCACATCCTTGCCAACTTTGGGCAGAATTAGACCTTTTGGTGTTGCCATTCTGAAGGGTGTAAAATGGTACCTCAATGATGATCAGAGTCATGTGTCCCCCCTGACCAGACGACTGGCCACTGTGCCCTTTCCTGGTAGATATTCAGGTTTCCTCCTGTGTGAAATGCTCACTTGTGTCCTTTGCCCATTTGTCTTTGGGGTTACCTCATTTTCCTTACTGACCTATTAGGAATGCCAACATTTTGCATGTTTGTACATATTGCCTGTCGCTGGGCTCTTACTCTTACCTTTGGTGCCATTTGCCTTACAGTTTTTGGTCTTGTTTTTGTTGTTTAAGTTTTAAGGCCAGTATGTCTATAGCTATTTCTTCTCCCACACTGCTCACACCCGTGGGCCTGGAGATGGTGTAGACATCTACCTTGCTCATCATCTCCAACTTCAGACTGTTCTCCCTCACTCTGCTCTAAGCCCCCTGCAACGTTGAAGGTGATACCAACAGACTGCACAAACCCCAGCAGCCTTCCTCGTGGCAGCCATCCACAGCCACTCGCTCCCCTTCCTGGGTGACTGCACTTCGTTCCTTAGTGATTTCATCTCCTGGCCCATGTCAGCCTCTTCAACAACATTCATGTAGATGACCCTATGTACACCCCCACCCCTCTCAGCCCTGGCCACCTCTCACCCAACGACCTTGTCCTGTACTCTGTTGTCATTCCCTAGACCTGCACCTTGCCATCACCAGTAAATGTGTCCTCTCCTCCGTCTTAGTTGCAGGCATTCCACTCTCAGCGCCACCTCCTGTCTTTCCAGCTCACGCCCTCTAGTGCCTGTGCTGCGCCAGTTCTCTGCCCCACCCAGGCACCCAGCCACACCTACTCTCCGTCGCCCCATTTGTACCTCACTGCCTTTGCTTCTGGGGGGCCACTTGCTCTCTTGCACGGTCGTCATCCCTTACCCTTTCTCTTCTGTTGTATGTATCCGTCGGGGTTCTCCAGAGGAACAGCCAATAGGGGGTATATGGAGCGGGGAGCAGAGAGACAGGGAGAGAGGGAAAACAAGAGAGAGACTGCGATTTAATTCAAGGAATTGGTTAACATGATTATGGAGGCTGGTTCGGCAAGTCTGACATTTGTAGGGCAGACCAGAAACTCAGGCCGGAGTGGACACTGCAGTCCTAGAACTTCTTCTTATAGAAACCTCAGTTTTGCTCTTAAGGCCTTTCAACTGATTGGATACAGCCCATCAAGATCATCAAGGGTAATCTCCTTACTTTAAACTGGCTGATGGTACATGCCAACCACAGCTACAAAACACCTCCACAGCAATGCCTAGACAGGTATTTGCTGGAGTCAGTGGGGACTAGACCCTGGCCCGGGTAACACAAACAAGTCCCCATCACGTTGTATGTCACATTATGACCCCAGTTCTGGTTAAATCCGGTCCTCTCTCTTCCCTGTGCATCTCTGGGCGGCTGAACAGGGCTGGAAAAGAGCACACGAGCCTGATGCCTCTTGCCTTTTTCATGGCCACGGGCCATGGATGAATCACTGTCTAGAAGCTGACAAGCTCCCAGCGTCCTATTTCCAACCTGTAGCTCTTTGGCCTTATGTATATCCAGCTGCCTGCTGGACGTCTCTATTTGGATACCTGCAGATATTTCAAGGTTGTCATGTCCCAAATTGAGCTCCTGGTTTCCTACCAAAGTCCTTCCCCCACCACAGCAAACCTACTCCTGCTAAAGTCTTTTCCATCTCCTAAACGACCCAATTTGTCCTTCCAGTTGCATTGGCCAAAAGTCTTAGATTTGACCCTGATTCCTTTCCCTCCCATACTCTCCATCCCATCCACCAGCAAGTCTTGTTGACTCCACTCTCAAAATAGGTTCCCAATCCAGCAACTTCTCCTTCCATTGCTGCTATTCAGGTCCAAGCCACCATCACCTCTCACCTAGATGTTAGAGGGGCCCTTCTGATGCATAAATCAGATCACACTGCTCCTTATACAGAAACCTCCCTTGGTGTCCAGTCCTGTGTAGAGAAAACAACAGGGGCCTATATAATCACCCACGAGGCCCCGCGTGGTGTGCCCCCACGACCTGTCTGGCCTCACTCCCTCCTACATTCCCCTTTGTTGCTCAGCTCCAGGCACGCTGGCCACCAACCAAGTTTCTGCCTCAGGACCTTTACACTTGCTCTTTCTGCCAAGAATGCTCTTTGAGAACCACAGACCTTGTTCCCTAACTTCCTGTCCCTGACCATGCTATGCAAAGCAACAAGCCCCTCCTGATGTCTCTGCCTATGGCTCTGCATGGCCCTTGGCAGCACTGACGTGCTCTGTACGTACTTGTTTATTCGCTTATTTGTCCTCCTCTCCACGGTAGAATGTAAGCTCATGAAAGCAGGGATTTTGTCTCTTTTGACCACTGCTCTGTCCGCTCAAAGGAGATGAGAATCTTTAGCAAGCTTTAACTTCTCTCCAAAATGCTACCCCAACTGCCATGTGGTTGTTGCCAGTATATTATTTCCTGCTCTCCTTGAGTACAAATTTAAAAGGAGATGCTCCAGCATGGTGTGTTGTTCTCCAGCTACACTGAGCTGCTCAGGTGCAGCCATGGAGAAGGGGCGAGTTGCATTTAACCAGACAGATTTGATGAAGGGAGAGAGGAACGAAGCCAGAGTGGCAGCAATGGATTATGAATCTCAGGACTTTGTGGAGGGAAATGCAGATATGACGTGGGTGAAAGATGTGGAAGGAAAGGACTTTAAAAATGTGTTCATAGTCAGTAGTCATATATAACTATACACAGTATACACATTGTTTTGTGGTTATTTAGGAGACGCCTGGTGAAGAGGTTAGAGGCAAAGCAGCGTGATGTCTGCGACTTCCTCTCAAATGGTTTCGGAAAAAATTGTGTGTATGTATGTAGAGAGAGGACTTTGTGGCAAAATATTAGTGAATCTAAGCATATAATTCATGGCTGTCTTTCTTTTGGTGACCACCATGAAGCACATTCTGTTTACTTAAGGTTTGGCAAAATGGTGACATACTATCATTTCCTCTTCATTTAGTGGCTCAAATCTTTGTACCTTATGCAGATTAAATGCCTGATTCTTTCCCTTTATTTACCAGTTTTGGAAAGAATTTTTATTCTTACTGGTAATCAAACCGTCTTATCCTTCTTTGGCCAGTGGAAGCCTTTTCAGGTTGGCCCCTGAGTCCTTTTAATGTGAACTTGGTAGCCTTGGCTTGCTTCCTGACTTTCGGGTACCACAAGATATTCCTGGCTCATCCCGTGTATTTTTTGCCCCAGATCTGCAATCAGCCATTTCTCGCAGGAGCTCTGGTTCCTTTTAGCAGTAAGTTAGACCTATTTGAAGATCCCTTTCAGGTTGCCGTATCATGTCAAGTTTCCCAGGAAGGAATACGCTGGTGTATTGGCTGTTTATGCTGTCTGTAATGGTGTGAGACACTTTCACATGATTCATAATTTCTGTCTATGCTCTCACCTTCCCCAGGTGTTTTACCCCCAGGTGCCCCGAACACCCAGGGCAGTGTTGCCGCTGTCTAGATAGCACAGGCTTCTCGTGCCCTAGACCCCTTTTGATCGGGGACTGGTTAATGGGGAGGGGGCGATTAAAGAGACAACTTGGCTTCTATCCCATAGACTTCTTCTATATTGTTGAATATTTTATAAGAATGTGTTTGCATGTTGATTGTAGAATTATAAAAGGACAGGAAACCTGCAAGCCCTGGGCTGGACAGTGAGAATGTGAGACGGTTGTCGACCCGCCTGAGTGAGAGTGACTATTTTGTCTTTGTTTGCTTTTCCAGGACCTGTACCCAGCTCTGAAAGGTGTAAGCACAGTTTTCCACTGTGCATCACCCCCACCAGCCAGTAACAACAAGGAACTCTTTTATAGAGTAAATTACATTGGCACCAAGAATGTCATTGAAACTTGTAAAGAGGCTGGGGTTCAGGTAAGGGGAAAGCTGGAGTAAGTGCTGTCAGGAACACCGATGGCCCTTTCTCAGGGCAAGAAGGCTGTGGTTCTTCCTGTAGTCTTCCTGGGCCTAGCCAGGATTGCTTCTTAAAGTGTTGTGAAGATCTTGAAAATGAAGCTCTAGAAGTCACTGGATATTGTGAAGGTCTGCTTGCCAAGGCCAGTTTGAATTGTAATATTCTAACTGTATACAAATAGATTATCTGAGGACCCTAAGGCTATTAGCCTTTGGTTAAAGAGCTACAAAATGTAGACATTTGCTTATAGTTTTTTATTGTGATAAAATGTACATCACATAAAATTTACCACCCTAACCATTTTTAAGTATACAGTTCAGCGGCATTAAGTACGTTCACAGTGTTGTACAACCATCACCACCCTCCACCTCCAGGACTTTTTCTTCTTCCCTAACAGAACCTCTGTACCCATTAAACAACTCCCCAGTCTCCCTCCTCCCCAGCCCCTGGCATCCACAGTCTACTTTCTGCCTCTATGAATTTGACCATTGGAGGCCCCTCATATAAGTGGAATCATACAGTATTTGTCCTTTTGTGCCTGGCTTATTTCACTGGGCATAATGTTTCAGGGTTCATCAATGTCGTAGTGTGTGTCTGAATTTCCTTCCTGTCCTTTCCATTGTATGGATGGACCACATTTTGCTTATCCATGCACATATCAGTGGACATTTGTGTTGTTTTTACCTTTTGGCTATTGTGAATAATGCTGCTGTGAACATGGTGTACAAATATCTGTTCCAGTTCCTGCTTTCAGTTCTTTTGGGGGTATATCCAGAAGTGGGATTGCTGGATCATACAGTAATTCTATGTTCAACCTTTTGAGGAACCACCACACTGTTTTCCAGACCTTGCTTATATCTTAAAAGAAAAACAAACTGTTTACTTTTAGCTAGTAGAAGCATGTCATAACTCAGGCCTGAGGGGATGCGAATTTCTGCCATGCCTTAGCTTGCTGCATTGTTAGAAATCCTGGTTTTTTTACAGGACGCCAACCGCTGGGTGGAACAGCTCCCTCGCAGCCCAGCACCCTGACCCTCACAGAAAAGCCTGAAGTGAGCTGGGGCAGGGAAGTCCTATTGGCCAGTCCCCAGCATCAGCTGGCCCAGCAGGGATGGGCGGGGCAAGAGGTCTTCTGGGCTCCATGCCCTGGAAAGGATCCCTTATAGTAATAGTGACCCTACACTTTGCAGTTGACAGGACACTTTTCTGCTGCTACAATTATCACCTAATTTGCTCCTCGTTAGGTAACCAGGGGCTAGTGAGGTCTCTTTGCTAGTAAATGGAAGAGGTGGAATTTGAAGTAGATTTTCCAATGCCCAATCCCAGACTGTCTACACTCCACCATGCTGGTGTAGCTGGAGCTCTGGGAAGTACACTGTTGCTCTTTGTTAAATGGAAGATCTCAATGGCATACAAAACGGCATACAAAAAAAGATTCAGGAATAATACAGCACCTTGACACTCATCGCAGCATTGAAGAAGTGATGTTACTGGTGGAGGTGAAGGCCCCATATGCCCGTTCTCGATGCCATTGCCCTCCTTTGGCCGTGGACAACAATATTCTCAATTTGAGTTTCTCATTTCTGTTTGCTCCATGTGCAGCCACATGTTATAAACTCTATAAAAATGGTATCTTATTGAACGTATCCTCCTAAAACTTGCATTTTTCCCCCCAGCGTTATGTTTTTCAACTTGGTATGTGTGGCTCTGGTTAATTCCCTGAAAGAGCAGATTGGCTTAGTGGGTATGAGTGCAGGAAATGATTTCTGTGTTATAGCTAAGGAACGTGTTCCAACACTGAGATCAAAAGATTGTCTAAAGTATTTTTTTTCCTCAAAGGTTTACGGTGTTATTTTCCACATTTAAGTCTTTAATCCACCAGGAATTTATGTATGCATATGGTGTGAAGTAGAGATCTAATTTTTTTCCATATAGATAACCAGTTCGGCACCATTTATTGCCTCACCCATCCTTTCCCCACTGTCCAATGCCACCCACAGCGTGTCTTGGGTGTTCATATCATCCATAGGCCTGTCCCCAGGCTCTCTCCTCTGGTCTGTTAGCCTCTTTGTGTCTGTGCTGGGAAGCTCTGCCTTCATTAAGATAGCCTTAGGACAGATCTCAGTATCCAGTAGAACAAGTCACCCACCGAGCAACTTTTTGAAATCCACTTGGCTATTCTGAACCAAGTTCTTCCACATACATTTTAGAATCAGCTTGTCAGGTTCTTTCATAACAGCTGTTAATACAGTTATTGTAATTGCATTGAACTTGTAGGTACTTTTGGAGAGAATTGACATCTTCCCAATATTGAGCCTTCCATTCCATAAATATGGGCTCTTTCCATTTATCTCTCTCTAAAGAGAGAGTATGTCTTTCGATGGAATTTTATACTTCACTTCATAAAGGTTGTGTACATATCTTGTTAAATTTATTCCTACGTAGCTCATTTTTTTTGTTATTTAATAACTTTTATATTTTAAATTATTGCTAATGTATAAGAATACAGTTAATTTTTGTGTATTGATTTTTAATTCAACAACTTTGCTGCTCTCATATTTTCTGTCTAGACATTTCTATCATCTGCAAGTGATGGCACTTTGGTTTCTTTTGAAATCATTATAAATTTTTGGTTGTCTTATCCTACCACTCTGGCTAGGACTTTTAGTATAATGTTGAATAAAAGTGGTAGCGATGTGATTCAAGCCAGTAGTGTCCAGTGTTAGATGAGCTGCCCTTAACCAGAAGGCTGGGTGCTGGGGACCCTCAGAAGAGAGCATCATCCTTTGAGAATAGAATTTCTTAAGCAGTTGTGTGCATGCGCATACGCGTGCATGTGTTCACATGGCACGGTCAGTATCAGAGTAACCAGTGATCTTTTTCAAACTGACCTCCCTCTAGAAGTTTGTGGGCCACCCTTCCCCCATGGAGAATCATTCTTGCGGTGAGATACCATGCATAACGGGAGTCTGTTCTGTCCCTCACGTGTGATTGGATAGAAAAAATGTGAGATCTGTTGTTTTAGAATGTAATACCATAATGTGTCTGGAATCCACACAGCTTCGAAAGATGGTGATCTTTGGATTACTTTAAGAAGGCATGAAAGGCAAAGGCATTGCAGCAGATAATTTGTGCAGGGCCTCGAATGCAAGGGTAGCAAAGAGATGTCACGTGATTCTCTTTCACACAGGCTCATCAGACTGTTTGAACAGCAATAATGCCTGACTGGTATTTTTTTAATCTTCCTCTGCCAGAAACTCATTTTAACCAGTAGTGCCAGCGTCGTCTTTGAAGGCATTGACATCAAGAATGGAACCGAAGACCTCCCCTATGCCGTGAAACCCATTGACTACTACACAGAGACTAAGATCTTACAGGAGAGAGTATGTACTTAGAACTGTTTCAGTGTGTGGACGTCTGACAGGTTTAGATTCTTAAGGAAAACCTTTATGAACTTACAAAGTTAATATTCTGAGACCTAAGTGCGTAATTGGGAAGTAAATCTGTGGGTCAAATTAAATTTTAACAGTAAGATCAGAATAGCTTCATGTGGCCAGATACTTCTGAATATTTTCCAAGGGGATTTTCCATGTTTAAACTTCACAACAATCCCACTGCCACCAGATTACAGATGAGGACTTGTGCACAGAGAGATTCAGAACCTTCCTGAGGCCGTGCAGCTAGCAGGTGGCTGCCCCAGCCAGTCTCTGTCCAGAGCCCACACTTTTTGCCACACGAGCTTCCTCGCCTGCTATGGGAATTGAACACCGACTGCAAGTGTGCAGGCAGGACACGGGCTGTGTGCACCTTCATCATGGCACTCTTACCCCCTCCTTTTTTTAAAGAAATAAACAATGGAAGGATCTTGCTTTATTTTAAGGAAAAGTTCTTTTCCACTTGGAAAACCAGCTGCATCAGGGGGCACCTGGTTTTAGGGGGTTGAGTGATGCCTCTGAGCCTTCAGGCTGCAGGGCTACGGCCAACAGCTGCTAGCTCCTGGTGGAGGACGTTGCCCTGAGGCCATCCTAACCTGCAGGCCAGGGGTCTCCTAAGCCCCAGACAACTTGCCTTAGCTGGGTAGCTGAGTTTACCTCTCCCAGCTGTTTGCAGCATATTGTACTCACTGAGGCTTCCTTTCAAAGCCAGTACTTATTGAACTGTAGCTGAGCACCAACTGGAACACATCCCCCTGTGCTGCCTGAGAGCCAGCTGCCTCTCGACTATTTGCTATAACTGCAGCTCAGAAAGTCCCTGCAGAACTGGTCCATAGGGAGGCATGAGGGCCACCCCAGACCACGGGTGGAGGGCTGGCCTTTGGTGAGCCAGAGTCCTATCTCCAGGCTATGCTCAGACTTGATCCAAGGAGCACTAAAGTCTCCACTGGGTCCTGCAAGATGTTCAGTTACCATGGAGACCCTGTGCCTCTCACCCAAGGTGCCTAGGACTGCACCAGGGCTGAGCCCATGTAGGCTGAGGAGCTCCAGATGACACCATGACTCCAACCACCAGTGTCTCGCTTTCACCAATGTTTGGGTGCTCAACTGGAAATAAGCAAAGCTTGCAAACGACCCTGGTAGTTAGTCACCTGCAGCCTCCCTTTAGCCAAGATCAGGACCCACTGCTGGCTTTAAAACCACTTTACTGATAATAAAGGAAATATAAGTTCAACTCTCTTCCCTTTAGACATAGAGACGAGCCTTCATAGAGGTCGTTTGAAGGCTTATTTAGTCATTTCCTCTATTACCATGGGGACCAGAGGAGGGGCGGCTCTTATTATTACAAACTCAGTCAACAAGTAGCTTCAAATTATTGCTGGGGCCGGCTGTGGTGGCTCACGCCTGTGATCCTAGCACTCTGGGAGGCCGAGGCGGGCAGATCGTTTGACCTCAGGAGTTCAAGACCAGCCTTAGCAAGAGCGAGACCCCATCTCTACTAAAAAAATAGAAAGAAATTAGCTGGACAGCTAAAAATATATATACATAAAAAAAATTAGCCGGGCATGGTGGTGCATGCCTGTAATCCCAACTACTTGGGAGGCTGAGACAGTAGGATTGCTTGAGCCCAGGAGTTTGAGGTTGCTGTGAACTAAGCTGATGCCACAGCACTCTAGCCCGGGCAACAGAGTGAGACTCTGTATCCAAAAAAAAAAAAAAAATTATTGCTGGGACCGAAACATATACAAGCATTTTGCCACCATAGAGTAGAAAGCCTCAATGACATGATACCGCAGTAACTAGACTCACCTTACTGAAGCAACCGACACGGCACCCCCTTCAGGGTCGACACCTTTATGATCCACATTTTTACTGAGATACACAAATCCTTTGTTTTGTTACTTTGAGGCAAATATGTTTTGAGGCTCTTGAGTTCTAGTTTGTGCAGCAAGCCACGCACAGGGCACCTTTTATGTCTTCCCGACAGTGGTAACGGGAATAAAAGCTGCCGCTGCTGGAGCATGTGCTCCAGCCCTTTGCACGTGCCAGCTCACCTCCGGCGCTGCCCTTCCTCTCCCGGGGCCTGGTCTTCATCCCCTTCCCTTCCCAGACCTTCTGGCCCACTGGACTTGGTCACAGTCCTTTCCTGGAGCAGCCCAGGCCTGGTGGGGACATGCAGCCACACGCGCAGCTTAAGTCAGGACCCCTTTGGTGGTGCCAGCTCACTGGAGGCTCACAACTAACTCGGTAACCGGAACCCTCTGATCTTTGCCGCAGACCGCTGCCAAGGCTCATCTTCTGGCTGCGTTTGCACATTTTAGCCTTTGGACCCAAACCCAGGCCTTTCTGGGTTTTTTTTTATTTTTATTTTATTTTTTTTTCTTTTTTTATTTCAGCATATTATGGGGGTACAGATGTTTAGGTTCCGTATGTTGGCCTTGCCCTCCCCTCTCCCCCAAGTCCGAGTTTCAAGCGTGTCCATCTCTCGGATGGTGCGCGTTGCACTCTTTGTGTATGCATATACCCGTCCCCTCCTCCCCCTCCCCCCTTCCCCCGCGGCCTTTCTGTTTGATCCTACTGGTCTACACCTGGCTGTCCCTCGTGCATTTTCAGATGTGGGTGGGGAGCGGACGGGATAGAGAGGTAGCCCAGAAGTATACCAGTCATCTGTCTGTCCCCCACGACAGGTGCTGCTCACCCAGTGAGGAACTGTCCTGGCTCTGGCCGACAGGTTTGCAGCGAACATGCTCCTTCTCTCCTCCAGGTAGTGCTGGGCGCCAATGACCCTGAGAAGAATTTCTTCACCACAGCCATCCGCCCTCATGGCATCTTTGGCCCAAGGGACCCCCAGTTGGTCCCCATCCTCATCGAGGCAGCCAGGAACGGCAAGATGAAGTTTATGATTGGGTAAGTCAACCCACAGTGGCTCTTCCTCAGCCCTCCTCCATCCCTGCACGGTCACAGAGCACCTTGCAAGTAGCCACGCAGCTTTGTAGCTCTTTTGTGATGTGACTGTCTCAGTCCATTTGTGCTGCTATAACAAAATACCTCAGACTGGGTAATTTATAAACCACAGAAATGTTTTGCTCACAGTTCTGGAGCAAAACATCTAGGAAGTCCAAGGTCAAGGCTTTAGCAGATTGGGTGTCTGGTGAGGGCCCATTCCTCATAGGTGGCGACTGCTACATGTCCTCACACAGTGGAAGGGCAAACAGGCTCCCTTGGGCCTCTTTTATCAGAGCACGAATCCCATTCATGATGGAATATCCCCCATGACCTAATCACCTCCCAGGGGCCCCACATCTCAATGCCATTGCACGTTCAGGGACACAAACATTCAGACCATAGCAATGACCTTCTTTATTGTGGTCTGTATTCATTTCCTGCAGCTGCCATAACAAATTAGCACACACGTAGTGCTGAAAGGAACAGAAATTGAATCTCCCACATTTCTGGAGGCCAGAGGTCCAAAATGAACACATTGGCAGGGTTAGATCCTTCTGGAGACGCTGAGGGAGAAGCTGTTCCAGGCCTGTTGTGGCTTCTGCAGTTTGCTGGCAATCCTTGGTGCTCCTTGATTTCTGTGTCCAACTTTTCATCTTATAAGGACATCAGTTGTGGGATTTAAAGCCCGCCTTACTCTAGTACGACCTCAGCTTAATTAATTTCATCAGCAGAGACTATTTCCAAATGAGGTCACGTTCACAGGTTCCAAGGGAACCTGAGTTTTGGTGGGACACTATCCAACCCAATATACCCTCTCAGATAGGCTGGGAGAATATTTATGTCCCTGTTTGGAAATGAGGAAACCGAGGCTCAGAGGGGAAGTGATTGGCCCAGGGTCAAGGGCTCAGTTCTCCTTGCATCTAGGAAGGCAGGTGGGGGCTTTACGTTCCTCCTTGAGGAAAGCACAGGTAGAGAGGCCTCTGCAGGTGATCACAGAGTGCAACTGTCTCCCAAACATGCCAAATGTGCCTTCTCTTCCTTCATTTCCTTCTTCTTTCTCCTCCCTTTTCTTCCCTGTCTTTGCCCTGCACCTGACCTTCCCATTCCTTATTCAGCCTCATTGCCACTTTGAGAACACTGCAAAGCGACTGGTCAGAAAATGTGAAGGCCAGAGAAAGGCATTGGCCCAATGTATTGTGGGAAGGGGTTGAAGAGCTGCTGCCCACATCAGAGCCAGACCAAACAGCACCAGTGTTGGCCACGAGAGGATAGACTGGGCGGGACACCGAGCTTTCAGATTCACTGGTTGGCCCTTAGATAGTCCACTACCCCTGGGGGCCCCAGAAGTCCTGGCCCAGTGCACATCTTTAACCAGTACAGGCATCCATGTGTGCCGGGGGCTGGCATTGCCAAGGCAGGTGGCAGCCATTCTGCAGTTAGTGTCTCAAATGCTGAGACTTGGGAGTGGTGTGGGCCCACGTGCCGGGTCTCCACTGGGCTTGCAGCTGAGCGCACCCAGTGTGAATTGAATTGTTCCTTGTGCACCTGCAGAAACGGGGAGAACTTGGTGGATTTCACCTTCGTGGAGAACGTGGTCCATGGACATATCCTGGCTTCAGAGCACCTCTCCCGAGACACAGCCCTGGGCGGGAAGGTAAGACGCCCATTTCCCCACATCCTGCCCCTGCATGGGTGCCTCCCTTCGGGTTTCTCTTCCCTGCTGAGGATTTGCGGGTGAATTGCCCCTGTGATCCTGCATCACGGAGGTCCACTTTAGGACCCCTTTGTGCTGAGGTCAAGCCCCTCTAATAGGAAGTACGGTATCTCCGTAGTGTCACAGCACTCGGGGCAGCCAGAATCTGGGAGCCAATGAGCTGGGATTGAACAGATTCAGGACACGACTTTCCCTCGACCATGACCTGGCTGCCCACCTGTCGCTGTGGCTACTTGGGGCAGGGTCCCATGGCTCACCCTTGCTCCCACTTGTTCCTCAGATCTCCATTTCCCCTGTTGCCTCTCACCCTCCAGAGGGGTGATATATTGGAATCTGTTGGCGTTTGGCAGCTGGTGGGCAGAGCAGAGCTGGGATGGTGGCCACTCTGCAGCGGGGTGGACATGTGGGTCCCCTTCACCCTTTCTTGCCCCTCCAAGGGCCCCACCCTCTTCATTTCTCAGCCTTGGCTTTGGAACCCCCCTTGCTGCTGGGTCCTCTTTTATTCCCCTGGGCCTCTCCCATTTCCCCACTCAAAACTTACAGAGTGGTTGGGAATTGGGGGGAGCATATGGCTTCTGATTTAGAACAAACACAGCACATTCGAGAAATGTCATATGACCCATTCATTGCACCCTGAGATAAGAGGTGAGTTTTACCATGACTAACAATTATTAAATTAACAAATGTGCCTTCCTGAGTGCAGTCTAAGCCTCACTTAAAATCCTGGCCCATAGATAAAATCTCATCACCTTCCCTCTCTACATGCTGACACTGCCCACTTGCAGAGTGGAGGGCAGATCACGTAAACGCTACAGAAGTTAGGCACGTGAGGGTACACTGTGCACGAGTTTCACGTATGCCTCACTTTTGAGCTGCCTTGCAGAAGAGCTAGGGAAGGCAGGCAGGGACGGCTGCCGGTTTCCCAAACTATTCATTCTGGGTCTCTGGGCTGAGCCTACAGCTTGTGTTTCTAACTTCTTGTTCTCTCTTATTCTCTTGCCAGGCATTTCACATCACCAATGATGAACCCATCCCTTTCTGGACGTTCCTATCCCGCATCCTGACAGGCCTCAACTATGAGGCCCCCAAGTACCACATTCCCTACTGGCTGGCCTACTACCTGGCCTTCCTGCTGTCCCTGCTGGTGGTGGTGCTCAGTCCGGTCATCCGAATCCAGCCCACCTTCACCCCAATGCGGGTTGCGCTAGCTGGGACATTCCACTACTTCAGCTGTGAGAGAGCCAAAAAGGCCATGGGCTACCGGCCACTGGTCACCATGGATGACGCCGTGGAGAGGACCGTACAGAGCTTTCGCCACCTCCGGAAGGTCAAGTGAGGCACCTGGAGACTGGGCGCCCTCACCACATTCCCCAGCCAATAACTGTGCCCCTGTGGACCGATGAACTAACATCCTTCAGATGAGTTTCTTCTGAGCTTATGCTCAGAAAGCTCCTCCTAGTTAGATGGGAGCGTACCCTGCCCTTGCCATGGCATTTCCTCCTTGACAGGATTGCATTTGGGTTTCTTAAAGCAGACAGCTTCATGTTTTTTTGACTTTTTGTTCTCTCCCCCAGTCCCCTCTTTTTTGTGTTCCTTATCACAAAGACCACCTCTGAAGTCACCCATTTCATTCCAGTGACCTTGAGAAAGTGGTAGGAAGAAACAAGCCATTTGATAACAGATGAAGAACCATCTCCATGCAAACCAACACTAGAGCAAAGCCACCATACCTGTTCAAGTAACTACATCTTAAAAATACCCTAGAAGGAAGCAGACATTGTAAACACAGGGGTGGAATTTCAAATGTACCCCCCAGTCCCTGGGATTAAAAAACGACTGCTGGCTGTTCAACTCCTTAGGCTTCCAAGTTCTCTTTCAGGAACTGTTGATGTACCTGCCTGCACTGTGTTTTCATAAAACATTTCTCTTTATCAACAGAGTTCTGTTGTCGTTTTTAGTGGCAAGGTGGTGATCCGGCCCGGTGGTGTAGACATAAGCCAAAAGCTGGGTGACAGTCAGCCAAAAGAATTTGGATGGAAACTCCACGAGATGATGCAGAAAGGGCCACTGCCCTGCAGCTCACACTCACAGAATCCTTCAGGCCAGGTTCCAAAGGGCATAGCACGCATACTATTAATTCTGGTTTTTTCTATTTTCTGGTGATACTCTGCTTGCAGAACCAGATTTCTTCTCAGGCTAATGACATATCTGTAATCTTAAAGAGTTCTGTTTTCTTCGCTACCTTTGTGCAAGGATGGGGAGGCAGCTGGGGAGACCAGAATACAGCGGAGATATTTTCACACTAGGCAGTTTGTGTGTTGGGAAGATCACCTCTGACAGAGAAGAGATGCCAGGCTGGTGGGGCAGGGAGTATAAACATAAATAAGACATGGTCTTTGCCCCTAAGAAACGCAGAGTAATGCAGTTAGGGCACGTCCCCAAGCCCCTGTACTAGCACGCAGGAAATGATGCACACTCTAAGACGGAGTGGTGTGAGTTCAGAGGAAGGAGACCTGCTTGGGGAAGGTGATGCATCGAGCTGGACCTTGAAGGATGGACGAACAGTGAGTGCAGACCCCCGGCTGGCATTTCAGGCTAAAGAAGTCAGAGTCTCATAGGCAATGGCTCGTCATAGTTTAATTAGTGGCATGTTGTATTTCCTAGCAGCCCATAAAGTAATGATGTGTCTGAGATTCAGTGGGGAATAGAAGTGACCGGCCTGGTTTGGGGTGGGAGGCTAGTCAGGCTGAAAATACCAGGCTGAAGGGGATGCGTTTCTATCTCCTAGACACTGGAGGGCAAGAATCAAAACCATCTGAACATCTTCCTGGAGCCTGGGAGACCACATAGGAGGCAGCACAGGCCCAAGCAGTCACAGAGCTATAGGTGAGACATGAAGCCTTGAATGGAAGCCCCTGGAAGGGGCTAAGAGCTCCGTACCTGATGTGCAAGAGGTGGTGAGAGGGAAGGAGGAGGCCAGGCATAGGTGGGAAGATGGGCTTAGCTGGGTGGACGCTGCAGAGACGCTCCCAGGACTAACAGGAGGACAGTGTCAGCCCGGATGAGGGAGGCCAGCAGGCAGGCCGTGCTCACACAGGCTGCCCAGTGTCTGGGCCAAAGATGTCCCTCGTCAAACTCCAGATTGTCCAATTCAGTCCTATCTTCTACTTCCCAGGGGAGCTCTGCTCTCTTCTGTTCACTTGTTCAGTGCACACGTCTTCGTTGGGCCCTGCCCTGAGCGTCGGTGGTGAACAAAACGGACACAGCCCCTGCCTGCCTGGAGCGGACATTCTAGTGGGGCCAGACCAAAACACAATTCAAACTGTTCCAAGCTCCAAAAAGGAAAGTACAGGTTATTATGGAAGGGGCGTGGGGCTGCAAGCTAACTGGACCCAGGTGGAAATCAGAGCAGAAAGGTCAGGGAAGCAGTCTGAGACGAGGCAGTGTTAACCAGGAAGAGGCTGAGAGAGCCCTGCACACAGACCCTGAGCCACCAGCACATGTCCTCCCTACTACTCCTCATATCTCTCTGATTTCCTGACCCAGACCTATCTTGATCCTCCACCCATTTGGAGAAGGTCCAACCACCAGGAAACCACAGCCTCAGTAATCCCGAGAGCTTGTTAGATAAAAACTATCAGGCCCCACCCCAGACCTACTGAACCAAGACCTTGTGGGTGGGCTGGCCCTGTGTGTTCACAAGCCATGAGGATGGGTCAAAACCACTGAAGTAGCCTTCCTGCAGGTCACTGAGTCCACCTAAAATATCACCTCGGCCACTGCAAGACTGAACTTGCCCTGCTCACAGGCCCAACGCCTGAGGGCCACCCCCACCCATTCCTTTCATGACAGCTGATGGCCTTGCAGCACACCGCCCTTAAATGACATCCTGGAGCATGAACCCAGGCCTGTACCTCTCCCCTGTGGCACATCGTGTCCGGAGAATCAGGGCCAAGGGAAGGCAGTTCCCTCCCAACTTGAGGACAACTAAAAGTCCATTGCCAAGTTCTGCATGGCCATTGAGGTGATCTCTCATTTCGATTCCTCTTCCTTCCCTTCCCCATCGACAGTGACCTGCTTCAGCACCTGGCCCCATCTGCACCTAGGTCAGGTGCCCTGGGACAGGCAAGCTGATCATCTGCCTCCTCCCTTGCCCCCCCTCCGCTCCAGCCTCTATGCACACTCAGGGTGTCTTGCCTCTCCTCTGCAGAAAACGCTTCAGCGGGTCCCCATTTTCTCCCAGCCCACCTTTCCAGCTTCTTCCACTGGACTCCACACCTGCTGTGTTCCAGCCAGACTGAGCCACCTGCTCCTGCTCACGTGCTTTCATGCATCCTCTGCTCAGGTCACCCTGGCTGCCTGCAGCGTCCTCTCCCCTCCCCTGAAAAGCCTGGCCTGACCCTCCTAACTGGAAGTCGTCTCTTTCCTCTGGATTCCCAGCCTGTCGCTCTTGATCTTCCTCTTGTTTTGCATGTCCCTGTGTGCACTTTCGTCCACCCCCACCAAGCCAACCAGTGTCCCCACAGCACAGAGTGGGTGCCCAGCAAATGCAGATAATCACCTTCCTGGTGACTGGGGGGTGCCTGTGGCTACGTGTTCCATCACAGGATCCACGACTCCAAAACAGGGAAGGACTGGAACCCACGCAGAGGCAGGCTCAGCAGACAGGACAGAAATGGTCCAGGCCTCTGGCCCCCAGCCCTCCAGGGGCTGGTGCACAGTGCTGTTCACTGACAGGAAATTCGAGGCTTCCTTGTCCCTTGAAGATTCGTGGCTTGCTGGTGGAAAGTTCTCTCTTCTGCTGAACTGAAATACTGCTTGATGAGCCTTCCCTTGTCCTCCCTCCTTTCTCCCCCCGCCCCTACCCCAGCAAGTGCAGCCTACACGGGGACGCTGTTCCATCAGCAGCATTCTCCTCCGCACAGCCTGTCCGCCTCGGGCACCCGGTCCAGCATCGTTCCTCCTCGCAGTGCTGCCCCACACTCTCTCCTCCGGCTTCCCACAATGCTGGCCCCCTTCCTCAGGCACATGGCAACCATCGGCCTAGCTGCCGGGATAGAGCTCTATGAACTGCTTCACTACTTAAGGGCCAGGGGCTTTTGATTCATTTCCTGCTCCAGGGAATGTGCCCGGTAAGTGCCGAGACTGGAAGGCCCTTCAGAGGAGGAAGCCACCAATTCCCACATTGGCCAGCTGGGGGAGCCCCAGAGAAAAGAAGCCATGGCCAAGGGCCCTCAAGGGCAGTTAGCAGAGCCAGGGCTCCTGATTCCAGTCCGATGCATCCACAGCCCATTCAGATTCAGGCGGCCTAACGCAGCGAAGGTGCTAGTGCAGGAGAGAGGCAGTCAGGACACAGGCTCCAATCTGAGGCTGTCTAGATCGTTAGCAACTGTGAGAAAGAAAAGAGACATGCTGGGAGACACTAGAACCTTCCATTCCAGTAAGTACCTCTTTTCACCAGCACTACCTAGTCATTGATCATGGAAGGCTGCAAATGATGATGGACCCAAATTAGAGCCTTTCCTTGGCCAGTTCTGCCTCTTACCCACTCAGCCCCGGAAGGTTTGTTCACATCAGCTCCTTCAGCCCAGAGAATTTCCCAGAGAACGTTCTTGAGTGACCTGAGTAGGGGAAAAAAGGAAAGAAGAGAGTGACGGCCTCTCAGCCTTTGTCCCGTACTGCAGCCTGGCACCCAACAACTCTTTCGAGATGCCTCCTGGAACAGGTACTGGGGGCACGTGCACCGCCAGCTTTGTTCTCTGTAAGGGGAGGCGAGAGAGTTAGCTCAGAAAAATATTAATATTAATGGCACCTGCTGTGTCCAAAGGGATGCAGAAGTGACCAAGATAGAGCCCTTGCCCTCAGAGAGCTCATAGTCCCACAGAAGAAATGAAATGCAGAAACTAATAACCCAAGTGCTCCTGGCCTTAACGCAAACTATGAACACGGGGTCAAATCCCACTTGCCACCTACTTTTGTACAGACAATTTTATTGGTACACAGCCATGTCCATTTGTTTAGGTATTGTCCGTGGGTGCCTTTTCCCCACAATGGCGGAGTTGAGTAGTTATGACAGAGACCATCTGGCTCACAAAACCCAAAATATTTACTATCTCACCCTTCACAGAGAAAGTTTGCCAACCACTGCTTGGGAATGACTGATAGGCCAACAAGCACATGAAAAGATGCTCAATGTCATCGTTATAGAAATGCAAATCAACACCACAATGAGACACCAACTCACACCCATTAGGATAGCTGTTATCAAAAAAAAAATATTCATAAGGATGTGGAGAAATTGGAACCCTTGGACACTGCTGGTGGGAATGGAAAATGATATGGCCGTCTCCCCCAAAATTAAACATTACCACATGATCTAGCAATTCCACCTGTGAGTACATCCCCAAAAGAATTGAAAGCAAGGTCTTAAAGAGATATTTGTGCATCCATGTTCATAGCAGCACTACTCACAATACCCCAAAGGTGGAAGCAACCCAAGTGTTCACGAACAGATAAATGAATAAACAAAATGTGGTCTGTTCATAAAATGAAATATTATCCATCCTTAAAAAGGATGGAAATTCTGAGACATGGTACAGCATGGATGAAACTTAGAGGACACGATGCTGAGTGAAATAAGCCAGTCACAAAGGACAAATACTGTATGATTCCACTTATATGTGGTACCTAGTCAAATCCATAGAGACAATAAGTAGAATGGTGGTTGCCAGGGACTTGGAGAGGCAGAGCTAAAGTTGTGAAAGATGAAAAAGTTTTGTGGATGGACTGTGGTGATGGTTGCACAACAATGTGAATAGGCTTAATGCCATGAACTATACACTTAAAAAGTGGCTAAGTTGGTAAATTTTATGTTATGTGTATTTTACCACAATCGAAAATATGTTTCTAAAAAAAGAGTGACTAATAAAGGGCTGTGAGTACACAGAAGAAAGAGGGCTCACTAAGGTACAGGAAAGGTGTCAGGGAAGCAGTGACTTTGTGCCAACCTGGAAGGATGAGACCAATTTGACCAACTGGAGAAGAGGAGAAATGGCGTTCTAGCTTCCAGGCCAAGGGAGCCACCATGGGGCTGTGGCTGGAAGTAGTCAGAGATGAGTCTGCAGGGGTCGAGGAGCTTGGACTTGATCACCCTGTGTGGAGTGACATGGTGACATTTGTGTTTGGATGGTAGGGAGAGTGCAGGGAGAGGGACTGGAAGCAGGGGACCCTGGATTTCTGTAGTTCAGGGGAGAGACAATAAGAATGTGTCTGCCCTGGGGAACTGGTAATGGGGTACAGAGAAGCCATAAACAGGAAATGTCCTGGGCAAGAAGGGGCAACATGTGGCGACTGATTGGATGCAGGGCCAAGGGAGAGGTTGATAACTAGGAAGTTGAAGCTCAGAGCCTTTCACTGAGCAAGGTACTCAGAAGAGGGCAAGATTTGGGCAGGGGCAAAAAAAAAGGTCAAATTCCATTCTGGCCATGGTGAGTTTAATGAACTTTGAGGTTTCCAGGTGGAAGTGTCTAGAAGGCAAGAGATAGATATTTGAGGAATCCTGGCCTATTGCTGCTGCCTGAAGCCACGGGAATGCAGGAGGATGAAGGATGGGACCTTGAGAATTAAGAAGTGAACCAAAAACTCAGGTGTTGAGGAAAAGTAGGGAGGCGGAGGTCAAGCACGAGAGGGTGGCAGCAGTGCGGGCGCTGCAGGGAAGCTGGGGGCATGGAAGACAAAGAGCAGATGTCCAGCCAGTGAGCAGGGAAATTGTTCCTAAAGTCTGCTAGTCAGTAAATGCTGAGCACCTACTTTGTAATTGGCCTTGTGCTGGGGGCTGGGGATACCATGGTGAACAATCTAGACAAGAGCCTTCACAGAGCTCCTGATCTAGCAAGGGAGAGAATCGCAGTCGATCTCAAGTAGGCTAAGCAGCTGCAGGGAAGCCAGAGCATGGGCCGGTTGGCGGTACTCTCATGCCCAAGGCAGATTTTCACATCCTGATCATGGAACTCCTGTCCTTTCTTCTCCTCCCCTCCTAGTGTTCCTTGATGGTGGTCTCCTCAAGCACAGATTTTCTCAGACCTTTTGGTGGCCCCTCCAGCTCCTAACCCAAACAAGGCCAGTCATGCTGTGGGCACTCCAGGTGTGTTGACTGGTTTTGGTGGGGGAGGTGGGAATGGAGGAGAGGCCAAAGACAAACACTGAGCAAGATGACAGGAGCAGGCCAGGCATGGTGGCTCACGCCTATAATCCGAGCACACTGGAGGCCGAGGTGGGTGGATCATTTGAGCTCAGGAGGAGCTCAAAAAAACCAGCCTGAGCAAGAGCGAGACCTCGTCTCTACCAAAAATAGAAAGAAATTAATTGAACAGCTAAAAATACGTAGAAAAAATCAACTGGGCATGGTGGCACATGCCTGTAGTTCCAGCTACTTGGGAGGCTGAGGCAGGAGGATTGCTTGAGCCGAGGAGTTGGAGGTTGCTGTGAGCTAGGATGACACCATGGCACTCTAGCCAGGGCAACCGAGTGGGACTCCGTCTCAAAAAAAAAAAAAAAAAAGATGACAGGAGCAGGGTGTGGGGAGGAGGCCTGTTGAGTGCAGCCAGGCCTCTTACTATCCCTCTTAGTATAGGGAAGCCCAAAGCTTCAGACAGGGAAAGAGACTTTCTCAAGACGCAGAGCTAGTTAGGGGCCACATCCTTTTCCCAACGGCCTCCGACTTCTTTCTTATGATAATCCTCAGTGGCCTGACCCCCTTGCCTCTGTGCTGGATGGGAACACTGGATGTGTTGGTTTCCTATGGTTGCTGTAGCTAGTTATCACCAATTTAGTGGCTAAGAACAATGTAAATGTATTCTCCTATAGTTTTGCAGGTGAGAAGTCCAAAATCAGTTTCACTGGGCTAAAGTCAAGGTGTTGTCAGTGCTAGTTGTTGCTGGAGCCTCTGAGGGGAGAATCTATTCCTTTGCCTTTTCTTGCTTCTTGTGGCCACCTGTATTCCTTGGCTCATGACCCCTTCCTCCGTCAAAGTGCACCACTCCCGCTTCTGCTTGTCGTCACCACGTGGCTTCTCTTCTGTCTGTGTCAAATCTCCCTCTGCCTCTGTCTTACAAGGACACTTGAAATGGCATTTAGTGCCTGCCCAGGTAAGCCAGGACAACCTCCTCATTTCAAGATCCTTAACTTCATCACATATACAAAGTCCCTTTGCTATATGTCTAAGAGTAACAGGTTCCGGGATTTAGGACGTGGACATCCTTGGGAGGCCATTTTTTGACCTACCACAGTGGCTAATGAGGTACCTGAGACTTAGAAAGGGGTCCTCTGGGCTGGTAGGGCAGCAGGGCGGGACTGCTCTCATCCTCTAAGGTTTACCTGGCAAAACCAGTCAAACATGACATTCTATCCAAAGCCAAGTACAAGGTATTGAGACAGAACTAGCACAGACAGTGGAGCCAGACAGAGGTGAGTCTGAAGCCTGGTCACTGTGAAGAGATGCTGACGGAGGAGGGTGCCAAGCAGGCCACACCAAGGCATGGAAGGTTCTAGGGCCCGGTTAAGAGGCTGGGCTCCAGCTGCAAGGGGGGCTGACAGTCAGACAAGTCCTAACAGGTTAAATTGCCACAAATCCAGGGTGGGGCAGCCCATCAAGCTGGCTAAGAGAGGCAAAGCCCTTGGGCAAAGTGAGGAAGGGCTGCCTACCCACCACTACAACATAACTCACACAGGACCATGCTTGGCTTCTGACAGGCCAAGGACCTGAAGCAAATGTGCTACATCCCTATAGCCCTATCTGTCAAAAGTATTCAGATCATCCACTCGGCTAGCTTGGCACCAACCGGTGAGTGCAAAACCTGTACAGAGGTCACCAATATGATGACACTGACTTAGAGGGTGCTGAGAAATGTGGGTGGATCCGCAAGGCAGGTTCAAAAAGGCCTAAGAATCCAGTGGCGCAGATGAGTGAGTGCTTGTCCTAGCACTGCCTCCAGGCTTGGGATTGTGATCTCTGATCCTGGGTCTGGGCCTCAGGTCCCAGCAAGGGAGGGGCTCAGACTTAGACATGCCCCTTTGTGCCCTGTTTGGGGCTGGGATTAGAATTAGGGGAGTGAAGCTCAGAGGCTGATCTAGGGCCCCCTAGCCAAAGGCCATTTAGCCACAGCCCAACCAAAGGGACTTTCAGCACGGGTCTCGGTGGCACCGAGACCAAGCCTGCAGAGACTGGGCCTTGTGAGAGGTGAGGACAAGACCCAAGGCCCTAAGGCACCTCAGGCTGTTCAAGTGAGGGCACCCCATGCCACTGTGGAACCAAGGGCTCCCAAGGTCCCTGTCCTGTTAGTATAATTGTCTTCTCAGACCCCTGGGTGCCGAGAGGCTGCTCTTGGTGTAGAGGGGCCCAAGATAACCTCTGACATCTATGGCCCCTCTGGGCCGGGGTCTCTACGGGCAGTGTGCTCAGGAGCTTTAGAGGGACTCCCACTGGCCAGCCATCCTTTGTACTTGACTGACACCCACATGTGTCTACTGGGATGGAAGCAAGGCCAGGCAAGACTCCCTCCGTACCTGTCCAGGGCTTCTGCCACCATCACACTAGCTTGAGATTTCTGGCCTTTTTACCTGCCTCCTCTAGACTAAGGAGTCCCCAAAGGTAGGACTCCCCATGACATCTACAGTGCCACACAGGAATTGGCACCCTGGGATGAGTACAACTGAAGAGAAGGCAGAAGCTGCCTGGGGCAAGCCGCTGGCATGAGAACCCAGCAATAATGAAGAAACAATAATGACCCACGGCTAAAGGAATCCTCTGGGACCCAAGATCCATGGAGCCAAGTTGGCCTCGGACTGCCTGGGGATGGGGACAGCTTTTGGAGTGCTGGAGTCTGATCTTCCTCCTCTAGTGTTTAGCACTAAGAGGGAGCAGCCTAGGGGGTACCTAGGTCAGCCCCTGCCTTGCTCAGATGAGGGGCCAAGACTTCCAGAGGGGCTGAGATTTGTCCACGGTCTTTTAAGAAGAGAGGCCCATTCATGAAATGAGAACCATTACAACAATAATCCCCTCCTAGAATCTTCTGACCAGCTGCTACTAGAAGCATTTGGTCCTCTCAGTCATTCCTGGGTTCCTGTGCTGAGGAAAGATGGAGGGAAATTCACAGGAATGAAAAAGCCACTGGCCGTTAGAGATCAGATGGGCACTGTCGCACATTGCATTGAGTCCCCCAAAATGATATGTTGAAGTCCTAATCCCCAGTACCTGTGAATGTGATTTGATCAGAAAAGAGGGTCTTTGTAGATGTAATCACATTAAGCTGAGGTCATTAGGGTGGGCCCTAATCCAATATGATGTTCTCATAAGAAGAGGAGAGAGAGACACGGACACACGAGGGAAGACAGCCATGTGGAGACGGAGGCGAAGACTGGAGTGACGTGACCACAGGCCAAGAATACCCACGGCTACCAGAAGCTGGAGGAGCAAGGGAGGAGCCTCCTGCAGAGGCGTCCGAAGGAACACGGCCCTGCTGACACCTTGATCTCAGACTTCTGGCCCCCAGAACTGGGAGACAACACATTTCTGTTATTTCAAGCCACCACCAAGTTTGTGCTACTTTGTTCTTGCAAGCTTAGCAAAGCAAACTCACAAAGACACTTTGACAATGTCCCCCAGCAGCCTCCTATCAAGACAGTGGCAGAAGCATTGCCCCGTCTTCCCATTCCAATGTCCATGCTCCTTGCTTTCCCTCTCTTGGCTGCCACCGCCACCCCGATTGTGAACAAACAGCACTCCTGATCTTCAAAGCACTTTGGAAATACTAATTAACTCTCAGTTAATTGGATGAAATAACATGGAGCTCTAGTGACATCACCTCCATCCTGTGCCCAGATCTAGCCACAAGCGAAGTCTGGGACTGCTGGGCTATGAGCCTTAGTCTTGTGGTAACATGTTGTGCCTTTCACAACCAGCCCACGGATCACGGCCAGGGAGGGCCTCCTGCTCACTTCAGCTCCACGGGCTTCAGAGAGTGGCCAGCTGTGGGCACACTTGGCCAATCGAGCACATACAACATAAACAATTTCTGTGATCAAGCGCATGCGCATGTGTGTTAACCACATACCCTCACACTGTCTGCACATCACTGAAATGGTCCTATTGGCAGTTCTAAACAAAAGCCTACAAAAACACATGTCCTTTCAAACATTCCTGTGGCCCTGAGGGCCTGTGCACCCTGTCTTGTAGAGTCAAGGGGAAGAATTCCTGTGCCCTCATGTTCAGGACCCCAGTAGGTGAGCGTGACTTCATCTGGGCAAGTAGCTGCTTGCAAGGTCTGGAGGCAGGAGCCTGCCAGAACTCAGAGGCAGTCTGAGCCAGAAGCCAGAGTCGGGAGAGACTCAGACCAAGGCCTGAAGGGCATGATGAGAAGGGCGGGGCTGCGGCTGTCCCCAGCACACCAGGCTCTTCAGTGGACAGACAGTGGGCAAGCTGTGGTGGATAGAGTCAGGAGACTAGGGTTAGAGATACGGCACTAACCACTGAAACCCTCACCTGTCTGTCCTAGCAAATGGACTTGAACATCGTCAGTGGTACAATGACCATCTTTATTCAATAACAAAGAAAGGCCATCCCCACTCTATTCTCTTTCAATCCTTCATATTATGAAAAAAAACAGAAAAACTAAACCTCCAAAATCTCAGACTTTGGTGCTCTCATGTTTTTAATTTTGTATTGGAACATAATATACACTAAAAAAGTGCATATGATACATCGCTGTACAGCTTGACAGCTGCCTGCACAGAGAGCATATCCATGCCAGAGCACTGAGATGTTTGGTCCTTATCCCCAGTTCCTGATACAGAGCTCCCACAGCCCTTGTAATTTCCTGAGTGACGGCAGTGAGAGCAGCATCTTTTGTTGTTCATAATAAGCCCTTTCAACCACACCTGACTTTATACTGATGAGGTGACTGTTGGTGGGGCCCTTAGATAGCTCCAAGATGGGAACCAACCTTGTGATTAGAGAGTTGGAACTTTCAAACTCACCTCAGGAACTCTGTGGCAGGGAGCAGGGCTAGAGATAAAGTTCAGTCACCAATGGCCAATGATTTAATCAGTCATGCCTACACGATGAAACCTCCATTCAACACTCTTAAAGGACAGGGTTTGAGGAGTTCATCCCTACCCCCATGCCTTGCCCTATGCCTTGCTTCCATTTGGCTTTTCCTGGCTTGTATCCTTTATAATACACAGTAATAATAAGTAAACTGTTTCCCTTAGTTCTGTGATCCATTCTAGCAAATTATCGAACCTGAGGAGGGGTCGCTGGAACCCTCAATTTATAGCCAGATGATCAGAAGTACAGTGGCAACCTGGGACTTGTGACTGGCATTTTACATGGGGGCAATCTTGTGGGATGTGTGTCAGAATTGAATTGTAGGACACCCAGTTGGCATCAGGAGACTTGGAGAATCAGGTGTTAGCTGGAAGAAAATACCTACACCCCTATACATTTGGTGTCAGAAGTGTTGTGAGTCAAAACAGCTCAGATCCCAGCTATCAATCAAGCACTAATCTAGGTGTTGCTCTGAAGGCATTTTGCAGATACGATTAAAGTCCATCATCAGTTGATTCAAAGTAGGGAGATTGTCCTAGATCATCTCTGTAGGCCCCAGCTGATCAGTTGGAAGGATTTAAAAGCAGAGGAAGAAGAAATTCTGTTTCTGGACTGCAGCTTTGGTCCATGCCCAAGAGTGTCAGCCTGTCCTTCCTGGTGGCCTGCCCTGTGGATTTGGGACCTCCCTAGCCAGTCCCCACCATCACATAAGCCAATTCCCTGCAAGAGATCTCTTAGTATGTATCTCTTACTGGTTTTGTTTCTCTGGTGGAACCCAGACAGATTGATTGTACAGGGGTGCAATTGCAAACCCAGTCTTGCAGGGCCAATTTCTGTGAAAGTAAAGGATGAATTCAATTTGAGAACAGTGGCAGGCCAACAGTCACACTTTTGAATGAAATGCACTTTAAAGCAATGCCCACATCCTTCGACTACTTCACAGCCTCATTCTCCTTGACACCTTCATGCCCAAGGACTCAAAGCTGAGAAACCAGGTTGAGGAAGCTTCCTGGCCCCACAACTGCTTCAGCGCCAGCCCTGCATGTCTGTCCTGAAACTCCCTGTCCCACCCTGTCTGCCTCCCTTGGGAGCTGTGGTCCTCAGTCCTTGGAACACACCTGAGTCTCTGGGGACACTTGTGAAAAATATGAATTGTCTCCTGGGGCCAGTGAGTTGACCCAGCCCTGAAGGGCTCTCACCCCCTTCAGGGCAGTGGGCAAATGGGCAAATGACCTCACTGCTCTCAGCCTCACTGTCCTCCTAGGGATCACATAACATTCCAGGCCAAAGGAAAGGAAAGAGTCCCAGCTCCTTTGCCCAGCAGGTAGGGTGCTGCCTGGTGCTGATGGCAGCAGCCAGTGGGGAGCAAGGACAAATATCCTCTGGGCCGCCTGGCTCAGTCCTGAGAGGAGCCAGGCTGAGCTCACATCCCCACCCCCAAAGAAAGATGGCCAGGGGGCATTTCCTACTGGGGGCTGGGGAGGTGGAGTCCTTGCTCTCACTGAGATATTTAAGGTGGGGCTGCCAAGTGCAAGTCACCCTCTGATCTTTCTAGAAATATCCTGCTAAAAGCCAATCACATGCTTGCTTTCAAATGTGGCATTTTGCACAGATGTTTAAACTGGCATAAGCAGCAGGTTGCATCAGCCTCTTTTATATTTAAGGCCTCCGGGATTCCAATCATTTAATTTTGACCAAAGGAAAACAGCTTCCTTACAAAGTGGCAGAAAGCAGTGGGCCAAGGCTCCAATGCGGGTTTCCTCAGGACACCTACTAACAGAGCACCATGCCTAGCACATGGTAAGCCCCCAGTACATGTTGGCTTAGTGTCATTAGTGCAGCTCCCACAGGCAGCCCCTGACTCCGCAGGTGAGTAGCTACTCAAGCAAGCTGAGCCCAGTGGGTAATAAACTTTGAGGCTGAGGGTCCAGGCTCTGGAGTGAGACAGCCTAGGTTCACATTGCAGCTCCGCCACTCATTAGCTGTGCCACCTTAAGCACTAGGCTTCCCTCTCTGCGCCTCAGCCTCCTCGTCTGTAAAATGGGGATAATAGTAGCACATATCTCATAGGGCTATTGTGAGGACGGAAGGAGATGATTTCAGTAAAGCGCTTGGCACCACACCTGACAAAAAGGGTTAAATCAGCGCCAGCAACTGTGTACCCTCTGCTCGCTCCCTTCACCCAAGCCCTGTCAAGTCAACCTTGCCCATCCATTAGCAGAATCTTGGGGAGGTTTCAGAAGTTTCTGGTATCTCGAGGTTAATAAAACTCAGACCAGATTAAAATGCGAATCTCAGACTCGATTTAATTCTCCCCACACCCACTGCAGCCTCCCTGGGCCCCTGGCTGCCCTGAAACCCTCCTGCCACCCCACCTTCTTTGAGAAAAGGAAGGAACACTGGCTGTCTCACCGGGACGTGTGGGCACTTTTGAGGGCTCTTTGGGGCTTGAGTAGATTTCTGCCTCTTGCACCTTGATGAGTCTTGACAAATGCGACTTCTGGCGCCTTCTTGCAGGCTCCTGCCTTGGCAATCTGTTTCGGTGGAGCTGGTTGGCTCTGGAGCTCTGATCCTTCTGCACACACTCACCTCTTCCCACACTGCCTAGATGATGTCACTCCCTCCCGGGGCTGCAAGGGGCCACCTCTAGCTGCTTCTGTCTCCCCCGACACATGCTTGGCCTCTACTGTGGACAGTTCCTCTGATCCCGAGCCCTGTCATGTCCTGGTGTCAGCTCATGTCCTCCACTTTGTTGTCACACAGGCCCCTCAGCCTCACTGCCTCCCAAACCGACTTTGTTCCCCGCCCCTTAGAACAACAGATTCCTGCCCTAGCCCCTTCCCCAAACTGTTTCACACGGAGTCTCAGCATCTCTAATTCCTGAATAAGAGATTTACACAAGTAGCCGAAGCAGGCAGGCCCCCCTCTCTCTCCTTCTCAGTTCAGAGTCGGGGCTAAGCCGGTTCCCCCCTGTCATGCACACCAAACACCCGTCCTTCTGCTGGGCTGGGCCAAACGCTTTGACTTCTCAGTTCTGGAAGGAGGGCACTGGCGGGGCCCCCCTTGCTGGAGCTGTGAGTGGGGGCCAGGGAAATAGATGAAAGTGTATCCTGTCCAAGTAGGAACATTTCTGCTGGTGCAAGACCAACATCAAAGTGGCCACATGATGAGCTAATAGAAGATGGGTGACTGAGTGCATGTTTACTGTGCTCTGTGTGAAATTTGGACTTTATGGGAAGGGAGGGACCACTGTGCCATCTTCCTGCTCCTGCCCTCCTTCCCAAACTGCTGGAGCCCTGGCTGGGGTCAGCTTCATAGCACTTGGGATTTTTTTTTTTTTTTTTTTTTTTAGGCAGAGTCTCACTCGCTTGCCTGGCGTGAGTGCCGTGGCGTCAGCCTAGCTCACAGCAACCTCAAACTCCTGGGCTCAAGCAATCCTTCTGCTTCAGCCTCCCAAGTAGCTGGGACTACAGGCATGCGCCACCATGCCCGGCTAAATTTTTCTATATATATTTTTAGCTGTCCAATTAATTTCTTTCTATTTTTTTTTTGGTAGAGATGGGGTCTCGCTCTTGCTCAGGCTGGTCTCGAACTCCTGAGCTCAGAACAATCCACCCGCCTCGGCCTCCCAGAGTGCTAGGATTACAGGCGTGAGCCACCGCATCGGGGCCTTGCACTTGGGATTCTTATCTCTTCCTCCCCCGCCTTCTTCCCTGGGGAAATACAATAAAGGAGCACATACTTCTCCGTCTGGGAAAGCTGCTGTGAGTCCGGCTTTTGCAAGGAGAGGATAAACTACAGAGAACGTCATTCTGATGGGGGCCTTTCACTGAGCCATTTCCTCCTCCCCTCCCCCCTCTCTTTCTCTCTCCCTCCCTCCCTCTTTTTTGAAACATCAGGTAGCTCCTTTATCCCCTGTGGGCACAGCCTGGACCAGTACCTATGAACTGAAGGTGCTCTCAGTCCCCTGAGGGAGACATGAGTTCACCAGGGCAGGATGCAGGCTGAGGAGAGGCCCAAGGCTCGAGGCTCAGTGGATCTCAGAAACCTCCTCTAAATAGGTATGGTCCCTGTAGAACCCAGCTCCCCTTCCAGTCTGTTCTTCCAAGGACCATCTCTTTTTATTTTTCCCCCAAATCCCTCTGCCCCCACCCCAGCCACTCCTGTGTTCTCTGGCTTGGTACCAGGCCTGGCTCAAGGCAGGTGCTCAGGACACATGTGTGGGGAGAGGGGCAGGGGATGGGGTTTCAGAGAGCACCTTCAGGGGTGACTTCACACAATCCTCTACAGTTTTGATATTTTAAAGTCACTATGCATTAATATGACTTTTAAAACTGTAACTTAAAAAACACAATTTTAACCTGTTTTCAAAATACACCAAGTATTTACAGGGTTCCTACTTCTGACCAAATATCGTCCTCACACAAACATTAAGAATGGTCAAGTGCAAGGGTGGCTAAAAGCTGGTTCTGCCCGCCATCTATCAGGGGATGGCCTGTGAAGTGCCACCACTGGGTTTCAGTTTTTTTGTGTTGCTGTTTCATTAAAGGCCAAAAAAGTATATGCTTAAAAGAGTATTCCTTGCTCCAAAGCAACCCCTTTGGCAGGGACCCTTGTCCAAAGAGGCTGCCTGGCCGAGAACCCAGCAGGCTTTGCCACTTCCATGATTTGGAGTCAGGCAGCATAGGCCAGCCCTGCATGTCACCTCCCTGACTGGCATACTCGGCCATTGCCAATCGGACAGCCATGCTGGGAGACATCCAGGTATCACAGGCTACCTTGAATTTACAAACATGGACATTTGCAAAATGGCGTCTCTGTTTTCTTTCTGTTCTGGAAATGATCACCTTCCATTCCCCACAGCACTTATGGAGCATCTGCTGGACGCTGGGTCCCACGCCTGACACTGGACGCTCGTGGAGGAACAGGAGCCGGTTCCTGCCTTCTAGAGGCATGGGCTATGGGAGAGACAGAGGGGACTGAGCCATGTGTGTCAGCCTGGCACTTGCCAATAGCTCAGAAGGGCTGCTGTGAGGAGGAAACTACAACCATATACTGTCCATTGTATAATCACTACCTGTGAAGTCTATGTTTGTTTTAGATAAAATTAATTCTTTCTCAGTTCAAGGTAGCCCCTAATTCTGTCACACAAGTGTGTGCTAGATAAGTTCACATTCACTATTTCTACACCTTTCTGATTTTGTACACTTTATTTCTTTCTAGATCTCACCAGACTTAAAAGTGCTTCATTAGAAACCCAGGTTGTTGTTGGAGTTTGCTGGCCTCTGATGCCCTGCTGGCTCCTTGGTTGTGTTAATCATTCTCTCTGAGCCTTCAGGGAGCTGGCCTCTCCTTCTAGCACAGAAGCTGGAGGAGCCCACAGTTGCACGCTTTATAGGTGTGACACATTGCTCTTGGCTCAAGGCAGCGCCCAGAAGCAGGAGAAATGCTGCCCTGGGCAGCCTGGTGACCGCATGGGCTCTGCAGAGGAGGTCTGGTGTGGCTCGAGTGCGCTTGTTGGGAAGCATTTGGGGGCCTCGGCATGGCTGGGTGGGCTGGGCCCACAGCAGCAGGGGCTGGCAGGGCTGGCTCGGCTATTAAGAATAGCTCTTTTTTGTTTTTATTAGTTTTTTTTTATTATGAAAGTAATGCACTGTCATAAAAATTCAAAGAGTACAGAAAGGAATAAAGAGAAAACTCACAGTGTCTCCCCACCCAGGCCACACAGACCCGCTCCCTAGGGGCAGGCACTGTGATCAGTTTCATGTGAAACCTTTGAGACACTTTCTACATATACACAAACATAAGAAACATAAGAGTGGATTTTTAAAAATGGCTTTCTTGAAAGAAAAAAGAGATATGCCTATTTTTTAAAAAGTCAAACATTACAGAAAATATTAAAAAGCAAAAACAAAGAAAAGGTAACTCAAAATCCATCTCCTACAAAATAGCATTAACATTCTCTGAGGTGCTTCTCTTCTTTTTTTCTTTCTTCTTTTCTTTGAGACAGCGTCTCACTCTGTTGCCTGGGCTAGAGTGCAATGGCGTCATGAGAGCTCACAGCAACCTCAAATTCCTGGGCTCAAGTGATCCTTCTGCCTCAGCCTCCCGAGTAGCTGGGACTACAGGCACGTGCCACCAGGCCTGGCTACGTTTTTTTATTTTTTGTAGAAACAGGGTCTCCCCATGTTGTCCAGGCTGATCTCGAACTTCTGACCTCAAGTGATCCTCTCAACTCAGCCTCCCAAAATGCTGGGATTACAGGCATGAGCCACCTATAACACCCAGCCTGAGATGTTCCTTGATGCTGTCAGGTATCTAGCTCTTCTGCAAATTGCTTTTTCCCTCTTTCATTTGACAATATATTGTAGGTACTTTCCATGTCCATAACTAGAGATCTAAAATCATCATCTAGGTATGAGCTAAGTTTCTACCAATAGATACATTCAAAATTTATAACAGAATATGTGGCTGATCAAGACAGTTTAAATTACAATTTTTAAACTTTACATTGATGCAAAAGTGATATGCATTCAATACAAACCAAGCTTCGAGCACCCATCCAACCATTCTGTTTTTCACTTTCAGTGCACTATTCAGCAAGTTACATGAGATAATCAACACTTTGTTATAAAACAGGGTCTGTGAGATGATTTTGGTCAACTGTAGGCTAATGCAAATGTTCTGGGCATATTTAAGGCAGGCCAGGCTAAGCTATGTTTAGTAGGTTAGGTGTATTAAAAGTACTTTCAATTTGTGATATTCTCAACTTAAGATGGATTTACGGGGATGTAACACCATGGCAAGTTGAGGAGCGGCAGCACTGGCGTCACCTGGGATGCTGTTAGATACGCAGGTGCTTGGTCCTGCCTTAAGCCCATCTAATGGGGATCTCTGAGGGGAACTCCAGCACTCTGGGTTTTAACAAGCCCTCCAGGAGATTCTGATGCTCTCCAAAATTAGAGAACTGCTAGCCTAGAGAATGTCTTGCCCATGTGATCAGGAGATATGTTCAAGAACATTCAGAGCAGCAAAACAACTGAAAACAATCCCTCTGATCGCCAAGTGGAGATGGGGAGAAGTGGTCAGATTCTGGACTTACTGGGAAGGCAGAGCTGAAAGATTTGCTGATGGATTGAATGTGGGGAATGAGAGAAAGCGAGGAGTCAAGGATTACGCCAAGGTTTTTGGCCTGAGCCACGAGAGGGATGGCGTGACCGTCAACAGTAGTGGGAACGGCTACAGGAGAAACAGATTTGGAAGGGCCGGTAAGCTTGGTTTGGGTCATGGGGTATGATGCCTAATCAATATGCAGTGGCAATTGTGAATAGGCCCTGGGGTATAAGACTCTGCAATTCGGGGGAAAAGGCCTGAGTGGGAGATGAATACCTAGAAGTCACCAGCCTCCAGGTGGTCTTGAAAGCTACAACATGGATTGAAATCATCGTGGAAATGAGTCTAATAAGGAGGAGTCCCAGGGATTGAATCCTGGGCCCCTCCTAAATTAGGAGGTTGGCCAGCGTGAGCGTAGGAGATGAGAAGGGGCCATTGGTGTGGGGCGGGATGGAAAACAGGAGAGGGATGTGTCCTGGAAGCCAAGGGAAAAGTGTTTCCAGAAGGAGAGCATGATCTCCTGAGTTAAATGCCCCTGACATGTCCAGTAAAATGGGAACTAAAAACTGACCATGGGATTTAGCAACATAGAGCATTGGTGACCTTGACAAGAGCCATTTCTGTGTGGTGATGAGAGTGAAAGTGAGTGTAGATGATTCTCTCAAGTGCCGTTGCTGCAAAGGGAAGAAGGAAAGTAAATGGAGAGTAGCTGGAGTGAAAGATGGGGTCAAGAAAACTTTTTTTTATTTTTATGGTGGGAAGAATTACAGCATGTTTGCATCCGAATCAGAATGATCCAGTCAAGAGGGAGTAGTAATTGATGACCCATGAGAAAGGAAGAAATGTTAGCAAGATGTCCCTGAGTAGGCGACAGGAGATGGACTTTAGGGCACAAGCAGAAAAGTTGGCCTTTCATCTGAGCCAGGACAGGCCATTCCGGAGTACCAGGCCCGGGGCAGAATGCACAGATAATGGTGCTGGGCTGAGATGTTTATTTGCATCACATTGAATACATACATACTATTTTATATGTACGAGATAATAAAACGAAGTTTAAATGTTGGTATTGCTGAATCAAAGAGAGTTCTCATCGTTCATTTTGTCACATATCTCTAGATCACCATCCCGGAAGGTTGCACTGACCTATCCTCCCACTCCTAGGGCTCCTGGGACATGAGGGCTCATCTTTGAAACCCCAGGGAACCCAGGTTTTGCCCACGGGGTTTTAAGTCTCACATACCTGAAGCAGGGGTGGAAACTGTTGACTACATTTGCATTTCCTTCATATGCTAATTGGCAGCTCTCCGGTCTTCTTTTGTGATCCTCCTTGCTTTCCTTGCCCATTTTCCTATTGGATTGCTTTAAAAGGAACCCTCTTTATACTTCAGAAAAGTTAAGCCTTTTGCTGTCATATGTAGTGTAAATAACTCTTCCTCATTTGTCATTTGTCTAATAACAGCTATGGTGGGTTTTATCATACAGAAGTTTTTAATTTCTCCGTCTTTTCTTTTATGGTTTTTGGTTTTCATGACATACTTAGAAACGTCCCCACCCCAGGATTCCTTCTAGTACTTTTATGGTTTCATTTTTTTTACATTAAATTTCTGAGCCATCTGGAGTTTATTTTGGTGTGGAGTGTGAGGTAGGAAATCCAGCTTGTTTTTCCAAATGGCCAGTTATTCCAACATCATCTCTTGAATGATACCTTTTAATCCACAGATTGAAAATGCCACCTTGATCACACACTGTATTTGAAATGATCTTTTATCCCTTCCCACTTTCATTTGGAACCAGACCAACACGAGGTATGTTTCCTACCTCCAGAAGGAAGGGAGGAGAGAGGCTGGCGAGAGTGACCCTGCGGGGTAATAAGTCCCGGGGCAGAAGGAGGTAGAAAGAGACACTCGGCTGGGTCTTGGTGGTTAGGGACCACTTTCTGCTAGAGGCAACCACCACTAAACTGAGACGTCAGAGCTGTGGGAGGTAACCAGCACGGGGTGACCTCAGTCAACACTAAGGTCTGGAGATAGAAATGAGGCTTATGTGGTGAAGGAGACCTGGAGGGGGAGCCTCAGATGGTGGCCCTGTTTCTAGCTTGGGCAACTGGAAATACAGTCATCTTGTCATCCAGATAGAGAGTACAGGGGAAGGTGGCTCTTGCTGCTTTACAGAGAATAGATGTAGTGGGCCAAGGGTGGAGACCAGGAGACCAGGAAGAAGGTGGGGTTGGGGGGACTCAGCCTGGATGAGGATGGTGGTGGCAGTCGAAGTGGGCTCTGGATAGGTCTTGGAGGTGGAGCAGCAATCAGGACTTGCTGCTTGATTGGACATGGGAGGCGAAGGAAGGAAAAGAAATCAGTTGACACCTAGACCTTTGGCCTGCGCATCTGGGAGGTGCCTTTGATGATGAAGAAGATTGAGGGAAGAGCATTTTGGAGGGCACAGGATGGGGGAAAGGAGTTTTGTTCTGAAAATTTTTAGTTTGAGTTGACTCTTAGACATCCATGTGATGATCTCAAGTAACGACAGTAGCAACAGCGAACATTCATCGAGCACCACCATGTAACAAGGTCTATCTATTAATATTCTAAACACTTTATATACGCCATCTCCTATAACCTCACAACAACACCCAAAGGTAGATGCTGGTACTCTCACCGCCACTGTACAGGTGAGAAATTGAAACTCAGAAAGGGCAAGTAACTTGCCCAAGGTCACACAGCTATTAATTGACACAGCTGGGATTTGCACGCAGACAGTGTGGTTCCAGAGTGTGTCCTCCTAACCCTCATGCGTGCAGATAAGCAGGATGTCAGAGAAGCCAAGAGAGGCAAATTTTTTGAGAAGGAGAGAGTGATGTACTGTGGCTAAGAGGTAACTGAGGGCAGACATGTGAATGCTGGGTTTGGCAATATGGGGATCATTAGTGACAGGAGTGATTTTAGGGGCATGGAAGGTTGAAACCCTGATGTTTATGGGAGTTTATGGGAGACTGGGGGGAAGTAGAGACAGTGAGTCTAGACAACTCTTCAGAGGAGTTTCGCTCAGCAGAGAAACAGAGGATGGGGCAGTAACTGGAAGTGAGAGTGGGGTCATGTGAGGTTCTTTTTAAAAAAAATATGTTTACGGGAATGATCCAAATGAAACGGACATCTCTGTGATGCAGAAGAGAGAGGGATGATTACAAAGAGGGCCGAGGAGAAGGAGTGGGACTCCAGAAATTTTCATTGGCGCCATTCTGCACAGCTGTGGGACCTGTGCCAGCAGTTTTTTGCCTCGGGGCAGGTATGAAGATGTTTCAATTTGTTCAGATTTGATGCCATTACAGGTGGAAGTGACAAAGGGACAGAAGATTAAGATGTTGACAAGAACTCAGCTGAAGTGACAGTCATGGACCCTAAGCCGGCCAGGGCGGGAACGAAGGGAGGAAAGGGTGGTCAGTGCAGGACTGGTTGCAAGCCTGCTGCAGAGAGGAGGTTGGGGCAGGAGAGTGGAGGCTGCACCTGTGGGAAGAGGTGGCTGCAGTGGGGTTGACGGGGTCTCCGGAGACACCTGGGAGCCTGAGTGTTGGGGATGGCTTGTCCACAGGCAGGGATGCTGAGGTCACACACACTGCCCCACCTCATGCCCTCACCCATCCTCCCAGGCACGTTCTCACATCCAGTGCATCCATCCGACTGCCTGAAAGTCAGATGCTGGGCACTAAAGCCAGCTAGTCTGAGCCTTGGAGGAGGAGAGGCTTCCATCCAAGGACAGGCTAGTCTACCCCCAGGGAGGCAAGGTGTGGGAGAAGGAAGAGCCTCCTGTGGATAGGGCTTCAGGGGACCTTGTTGGAGGAGGGAGCCTGGTTTCAGCTGAGGAGGAAGTGGAGAACTCCATCCAAGGAGAGGCAGAGTATATAGGGTGGCACTGTCCAGTAAAACTTTCTGTGATGATGGACATGTCCTTCCTCTGAGCTGTCCACCACAGTAGCCACTGGCCACCCAGGGCTATTGAGCACTTGAAATGTGGCCAGTGTGACTGAGGAACTGAATTTCCAATATTATTTCGTTATAATTCACTTAAATTTAAATAGTCACATGTGGCACCTGTAGTGACCAATAGAGCTCTAGAGACATATGCAGGTTAGAGACCCTAGATGGGACAAGTGGGGAAGGAAGGGGAGGAGGAGCAGAGGGCACGATCCCAGGAAGCCCAGAGTCATTTGGTCAAGTTCAGGGTCACCAAGTACAGATTACTGGGGCCAAGTGCAATGAACAGAGGCCGGATGCATCCCCCAGACAGGCTGGTCCAATTCTTTGTGATGAGAGCCAGTCCCCTCCCCCTGTGCTGAGATTTAAGTTTCTGCCAAGGGGGCTTTGGCCAGCAGCAACTTGGGCAGAGGAAGGAAGAGGAAAGCAGCAGATCTGGCTTTGAAAGGTCAGGGACCACAGTCCAAAGGGCAGGGACCTTTGAAATGTCCTGCGCACGTGGATGAGGGGCAGCCGCTGAACTGTTCTCCCCTCTAGTCCTCAAAGGCTGTTCCCTTTGAGGAAATCAAGGCAGATAAGCACCCAGGGAGGTTTCTGGCAAAGACTGATGAAGAAGCATCCAGCCCATAAGAGGGGAGTCACAGTAAGTTACCCTCTCCTGTGTGAAGACGACTCTAATTTGCACTGGAGTTTCAAGGATGCACTGCATTTCCCCTTCCCAGGTGGGCATGTCCCAAGTGCATGGGTAATGCCCAACCCAAAGGAACAAATCCACAACCATTGGAGTTGGACAGACCCTCTGGCTGCTGTAGCTTCAGCTCCCGCAGCCAGTGGTTTAGCCAGGCCAGGCTTAGCAGGGCCCCTGAGTCAGAGCTCCCTTCCCTCGGGACAGATCTAGCCATTAGAAGTCAGTGTTCATATTTACGGCAGCCTGCATCTTCCCGCCAGGTCTCCCAGCCTAGGGCCCCAGTCAGGTCTGGGGAGCCCCACAGACCCCAACACTGCTTCTGGCCTTCCCATTTCTTGAGTAGGCGGCAGCTTCTACACTTTTCCTCCTCCGGCCTGTGCTCATGGTGCCTGGTGGGCATCTGTCCTGGGCCAGCAGCAGGGCCTCTGGGGGCAGGGTTCAGCCAGGCTGCGGAGAGGAGCTCCCAGTTGAGGCCAGAGTCCCCAGGATGAGGACCCCTGAGCCTTGAGCGCAGCCCCTCGCCAGCAGTGGCTGAGCTGAGCTGGGGACAAGGGGGCGCTGGGCAAGGAGCCCACTGTCTCCTCCTCATGACTTTTCTTCCTCCTCATCCCAGGAGCCTCCTTGCCGGCCAACTGTACTAAAACTCCGGAAAACCATGGCGGGGAGGTTTTCCAATTAGAACATTCTTTTTCCGATCTGTGGATGATTCTTAAAGCAGCAAAAAGCCATTCTTCAGGGCATGCGGGGATTATCTGCCAGCGAGGCCTTGGCTCAGTGGGTGCACTCGTGCTCTGGAGGCCTGGCCTGGGGCTGCTTCAGAGCCAGAAATGAAAGGCAGAGTCTGTGTTCTGGGGTATCGGGTCACACAGACCTAGACTGATGGCTAAGTGTTTCCTGGGCTTATCCGACGCTGTGGACTCAAAGGGCAGTGGGAGTGCAGGCTGCAGGGGGGACGTGCTAAGACATGGTCCTTCTGAGGAGATGCATGACTTCCTCTTGTCTCCTAGCTTTAAGGTGAGGCCACTGCCCCCAGTGGGGCCACTCTCCGCACAGCAAACAGTCCCTTGCATCCGAGCTGCTCTAGGCCGTGACTGGGTCTGACTACTCTCTGGGTAGGGTAGGGGTGGCAGTGCAGTGGGGGCATTTGGCAAGTGACAGTGTGTGTGTGTGTGTGTGTGTGTGTGTGTGTGTGTGTGCGCGCACCAGAGAGGGGGACCACAGCCCCTTAGCCAGGAGTGCAGGCCGAGGGTGGGGTGGGGAGCCCCAAAGGCAAGATCTGGTGGATGGTGGAGGGCTCACCCCACATGCTGAGGGGAGGGACCTGCTCCTAGCAGGGGGGCTGGCTGCAAACACGGAGGCCCAGCCTCACAGCTTAGGGGCTCCATAGGGCCCATGCTGTGTGCAGCCACACCTGGGGACCCCCTGGCCCCAGGGGACCCACCCTGCTTGGAGTAAGCCATCAAGTGCAAACCGGTTGAGGAGCTTAGGAGGATGAGGCAGCAGGGCGGGCCTGTGAAAGGAGGAGGCAAGGAGGGGCTGAGGGTGTAAGCAGGAGCCCAGCCCTCCCCACACATGAACCTGAGCACCCCAGTTTCTCTCCAGCTGGGCAGGGGCTCTGTCCAGAGCAGCTGGGGCCCCAGGTTTTTGGCCCAACTCTGCCTCAGACTAGTTACACGATCCTGGCTAGATCCTGTCCCTCCCCGGGCCTTCATGTCCCCATGTGTCCAGCTGGAGTGTTGGGATCAGTTGCTCTGCTGATGTGGGGACTGCCCAGGTCATCTCCCCCTCCCTAGCCTGGAACTCTTCAGCTAGACCGGCTTGCCCCGGCTCTGTTCCCAGCAGCCACCTGCCATCCTCTAGAGACTCCATCTCCCTCACTTGTTCCTGAGATGTGGCTCCTCTCAGCACAGCACTCACCAGCTGCCACTCCCCCCCTCGCCCCTCCAGGCCTCTCACCTGCCTGGACAGCCCAGCCTGGCCCCGGCTGCAAGTCCACCTCACATCCTCAGAGCAGGGTCCTGCTATGGCCTGCTTGTCGGTGGGGAGAGACTGCCCTGTCCCCTGGAGTGGTACTGCTGCCAAGCTGGGGGCCTTCAGGAGAACTCTGCCACAGCCGAGGGGGCTGGCTGGTCTTGGAGCTGGACGTGGGGGCCAAGGCACAAGAGGAGGGTGAGTGGGAAGGGACAGGGCCAAGCTTAGGCCAGGCAGGCGTAGAGCCCAGTGTGGAGGCAGCCACCAGAGCCCTGGCCTAGAAATTGAGGGGCTCCAAGGGCAGGTTCATGAAGGAGACAGTGTTGCAGCTGAGAGTGAGTAGGAGGTCCCCTGGCAGCCCTGGGAAGGAAACATCATTCCAAACACAGGGGACATCTTGTGCATGGTTCTGGTGATATTGGAGCACTTGGTGTATCTGGGTCCGTGTCATTTGGGCATGTCTGGTGCCTGAGGAGGTCAAAGAAGCCAGCAGGGGCCTGGAAGTCTGGCTGAGGTGACTGGAGGTGTCTCTGGCAGGGGGTGGGGGTGGGAAGCATCCTTGGAAGACTCTGTTAGGGCAGTGGACAGGTGGGCAGGGCAGGGCAGGGTAGTTACCTTTCGAGTCAAACCCGTTTGCAGGCAAGATCAGCTGCAGGGCCTGGCAGCCCAGCTGGGAGGGAGGAGTTGAGGGAAAGCTGGTCTCCTTGGCTGGAGCCGTCTTGACTGATCTGGCCTGGACAGGGACTGAGTCACCTGGGACATGGGAAGAGCTCGAGGCCCTGGGGCGACACAACTCTTGCTCATGCTCCCAGCTGGCCCACCCTGACTCCGGGCTCTGGAGTGAGCTTGGCCTTTCCCTCTTCCTACCCTCTATGTCTGATACACACTGTGCTCTACTTTCCATCTCCATGCTCTAGGAGGACAGGGCTCTTGAAGGTGACAGGGGCTCAGAGAGGGAGTGTGACATGCCCTAGGTCAGATAGTGAATGTGTTTAGAAGCTAGGCTGCCATGGCAAATCCATGGCCACCAGTAGCCACGGCGGGGAAGGGGAGGCATTAGATGGTGGCCACGGACTGGGGCACGTGGTACTGGAAGTGGAAAAATGCTTGTTGGCAAGAGAGAGATGAACTGAAGTGACTTTGTATACAACCTGCCCAAGCACACACGGTCACCTCCTGCCTATCTGATGAACCCCAGGAAAAGAAGGATGAGGACAGTTTCCACAGTCGCAGTCAACCCTCTGTCCCTTCCTTCTGCAAATCCTTCAGATCCCCTGTGCTTGTCCCCCTGGCCAATGATGAGTTTTTCCAGAGCTCACAGTCTAGAACCATAAAGGGTGACAGCCACTTTGCCAGACCGATGTCATGTGAGGGAAGTGACCAGCTTGGCTGGTGGCAGGCAGGAGAGGTTTGTGGGCACTTGAGTGAAGTCTTGGAGATGCGGGCACGAAGGGCATTGTAGGGAGGCTGAGTAGCAGGGCAAATGCTCCAAAGTGAGAGCACACGTGATGCATTCGGAAGACAGAAGGAGGCCAGTGTGACTGGAACGTAGCCCACAAAGGGGCAGAGTGGCTGGATCTGCAGAGAGAGGCGTTTGGCTTTGATCCCAAGAGCAAGAGGAAGCCATAGAAGACTTGTTGACATGTGTGAACTATCATAACCTGACTTCTGTGTCGAGGCTGACAGGAAGGAAGGCAAGACGAGAGGTGGGGACACCAGCGAGGAGGCTGGTCCTGCAGGACAGGCCTGGACTAGGGTAGTGGCAGTGGGCACGGAGAGCAGTGGGTGGATGGGAGGCCCATGGGAACACAGAACTGGCAGGCCTTGAGGAAGGAGAACCTGCCAGTCCATTCTTTTGAGCTTATCATCCTCATGTGCCAACTCCTGGCCAACTCCATGCCATTTCTTGGGCTTGCTTAACTGTATCCTCACCTGGGAGGTGGGGCTCCGGGCTGCTTCTTGGCACTGCTCAACTCTGTCCCAGCCCAGGGCCTCGCACACAGCGAGTACTCAGCAGGCACGAAGGAATGGCATATGCACACCAAACTGCATTTGCTCTGCCGGTCTGGCTGTGTCTCCCCACTCGGCCCATGAGGTGACCCCGTTTGCTGTGCTTCAGGCACCCCAGGTCCCCCCTACTCCCACCCCCGAGGATGGTCTTCCAGGGGGAGCGGCTCCCTCACTTTCTTCTCCTGCTTCCCTGCCTCCGGGACTTCCTGTATGATCTCAGCTGCCAGCGCCACGCGCTCCCGCCCCTGTCTGGGATCTCCATCTGTAAAATGGATCTAGGAACAGTAGTTCTCCACAGAGTTAACCCAACGGCATCTGTGGAAGTCGTTGGCCCAGGGCCGGGGCCAGATCGCGCTAGTAGGCAGCGGGGGCCCTTCACGTGGCGGAGGCTTCCCGGCCCGGGGCCGCGAGCCCGGAGGAATTCGCCTGGAAGCTTTCCACGGCGGCGCAGCCTCCGGGAACAAGCCGGCTGGGCGAGGGCCGCCCGGCCTTGGTTTCTCCGGCAGCCCCGCGGGGAGGGACCGGGAGGGGGCGGGCGGGCGGAGGACACTGGCGGGAGAATGTGCGGAATGTGCCAGGCGCATCTACCTACCCCAGCAGAGGGCAGGGGAAGGGGCCGGCCGAGGGGAGGGGCGAGGGGCGAGGCTCCGGGCGGCCGGAGAAAACCTGTTTGTTCTCCTGCGGGCGGAGCCCAGTCCGTGCCTCCTCGCCTCCCCGCGCGCTCCCCGCTGCGCCCGCACCCCGCGCCCGCCACCCTGGCCCGGCCTGGCCGGGCACTGCCCACCCGAGGGAGCCCGCGCCCCGCGCCCGCCCCACGAAGCCCGGCACCTGTGCCAGGTAAGGCTGTCGAGTCGCCATCGGAAGCGGCCCGGCGGGGAGGCAGCGGGGGATACCCGGCCCGTGTTCAACTGGGGACAAGTCAGGGCCTCAGTTTCCCCATCTGTAATCCTTACCCGCTCCAAGCATCCCTCCGGGGGTTCCCGCGGGGCACAGTGTTCTTGGTTTTCTGGTTTTCACTGTGAGTGAAGACACTAACAGAGAGAGGCAGAGGACGCCAGCGTGCCAGACCCAGGCAAGGCAAGTGGCCCCGTCGCTGGCCTGGTCCCTCTGTGGTGGCCCTTTTTTTTTTTTTTTTTTGAGACAGAGTCTCACTGTGTTGCCTGGGCTAGAGTGCCGTGGCGTCATCCTAGCTCACAGCAACCTCAAACTCCTGGGCTCAAGCTATCCTACTGCCTCAGCCTCCCGAGAAGCTGGGACTACAGGCATGCGCCACCATGCCCGGCTAATTTTTTCTATATATTTTTAGTTGTCCAATTAATTTCTTTCTAATTTTAGTAGAGACGGGGTCTCGCTCTTGCTCAGGCT